>VXBU01004155.1:1216694-1352431 GCA_013400315.1 Bombycilla garrulus
TTAATTTATTAATTTTATTTTTTTTACCCCAGGAATCTAAATGCCATTCTGGTTACAGGCATTTTTCTTTGTTAGCAAATTATATAAATTATATCCTTTAGGTTGTGCTGTGTACAGGAAATTAAGCACATAAGTGGAATAGCCAAGAGAGGCTGACTGGCTGACTACACACTTTTCTGCTTGAATACATTGTAACTCTCAGGAATGTTAGAGAATTACAGTGTATTTTGAGCTGTAAGGGACCTGCTAGGATCATCAAGTCCCACTATGCTGATGAATATTAGTAGCCTCTGCCAGGAGAAGTGTGGTGATATTGGGGAAGGTGGACATCTAGGATCAGGAGGAAATCCTTTAGAGAATAATGGTAACATTTTAAACATTGCTTTTTAATATGTGTGCTGTGAAAGCTAAAAAGTGCATAGTGGTCATTTCCATTAAGAGGGAGCTAGAGGATAAGTGAAGGCTTTGGAAAGACTGTACATTAATTGCGTAATGGATTTGCTTATTAATTCATTTTCACACAGTATCATTTTGTTCCTGCAGTTTCTGTGTCTTATCAACTCTGTCTTGGTGTCTCTTCTGCAGGAAGCTATTTTGCAAGGGATGCATCTTATTCTGACAACTACTGTGGGGCAGACTCACACACCAAGACCATGTTTCTGGCACGAGTACTGGTGGGGGAGTTCACTCTTGGTAGTTCTGATTTCGTTCGGCCTCCCATGAAGGACAGCCAAAACTTCTATGACAGTTGTGTGAATAACTCTTCAAACCCTTCTATCTTTGTCATCTTTGAGAAGCAGCAGATTTATCCAGAGTATCTCATAGAATACCAGGCATCAGCAAGACTTCTATAGCAGCAAAATGTGTCATCCTTATGTTTAACTGTTTAAATGGGGTTTTTTTAATGTTTTTTTAGTTTTGGTTTAAGAGAGAAAAATTGATTTCGAAGAAGCTGTGTGATCAGATAGGTGAGCGTTCAGAAACATTTTTTCTCTGTCTTTACTGTGCAATAGAAAACAAGGCATAAAAAACCATAGAGGATGTTTTAGAATTCCTAAAATCCTGTTTCTGTATCCTATTTTTAGCAGCTTTCACATAACCCTATATTATGAGAGCCTTTGATAAATTTGTTAGAAGAAATTGCTGATGTTTGTAGGATTGGCCATGACCGCCAAGTTGAAATTATTTTTAGTTATTGTTTCAGGATAGATTTTTACATGTGCTCCTTGGTCAGAGGCACTGTCCCTCTACCTGTTTGTCTTTTAACTCAAAACTGGATTAGCATTTTTTAGTAATTTGTCTCCTGTAACAGTAGACATTCAGGTGTTTGCAAATGTGATTTTACAATCTCCATGCTCAACTCATTGCATAAATTCTTACTAGCACTCTTCTTTTTTTGTCCCTTCTTAATCTGCACCAACAAAACCTCAAAAATTAAACTTGCTTGTTGAAAAAGAACAGAGACGTATTTTCACTTGTTGAGTTTCTCATTTTTAACAATACCAAAGATACAAGTATAACAGGGGTTGCTTGGTGCTGTGTGACTCAGTTGATTTACTCTATCAAATAAATACTGCATTTTATGTCTGAGAACACAAGTTTTTCATGACTTTCACTGTGCCTACAAACGCAAGAGTGCTGGCAGGTGCTGTGGAGGAAGCAGAGGAGGCAACTTACATGGTTATTTAACACAATACTTAGGAGGGAAATATAGTGCTTGTCCTGCTTGACTATCAGTACCTTGTTTCTGTGGATGAACTTTATGGCTTGGGAAGGTTGGTGAGTGATTTTTCTCTCATTAGGTGTTCTACCTCTTTGGGAGCAGGAGATTCACAGACTTCCTGTGTAATCAAGCTATCACTGGACTTTTTTCAGGAAAAATGTGCTTACCTAGGAAGTGCTCTTCAGCCACATAGCTGAAACCTTTAAAATCTGAAGATTAGGTTTAATATTTAAGTATTCCCATCAGAAGATGATAATAGTGTTGAGCAGTCAGCTTACATGTGTGCAATCAAAAAACTTGAGCTATCAAATATGTTTTTTAAGATTAATGTTGCTAATGCATAGATAGATACTTTATCATAGAATAATGTGCTAAAGTAGCTATAAGTGAGCTATACTGTACTTCAGAAGCCTTAAGAAATACTTTATACCTAAAAAAGCTCATCTTTAGCTGCATTCTGTATACTTCTTTTTAATTCATCTGGATGATGATTGAGAGTTGTTCACTGGGTAACTCTATTACTTCAGCACTGTGAGCCAGGAGCTTGACCATGATTAGCTGGAGTAAGGCTGTGCAGACCCCTTCTAATGTGAACTGCAAATCTAGCAGCATGATTCCTAAAGGAAAATAATTCCTATTTGCGTTTAATCCCAGTGAAACTCAGGATAGGGAAAGGCAAGCTGACTGCATTATTTGTTTTGAAAGATTTGTAATAGAACATAAATGATAAATCTTGTGTCATCAAATGAGCTTGTCAGCAAATAGTTCATTCATTGAGGAGGATAACAGTTATGGAGAAAAGCTTTCCTATCTGTGTAGAATAAAGTTTTTCTGCCAAAACAAAAACCATGTTCATCTACATGTTAATGGCAAATGAGAATACTGGTCATACGCATTTCTTCCTCTGAACATAATCACAATTTCAGGTTTTTCAGAATTTAGCTAGGATAGCTAAAATCATGTTAGTCTTCTGCCAGAAAATTGAAACAAACATTCTTTTTCTGACAAAAAGTTTTGATATTTTTATTGACATTTTTTATTGTATTTTTAAAACCTCTAACTTGATTCTTGGAGAGCATATGTGTGTGTGTATGAGTCTGAGTAAATCAGCGAATAAAATGCCTGGTTGTAGTACTTTGTCATCTGTTATTTCTCCATTATCACAGAAAAAGAAAAGTTGCCATATTTTCAGTTTGAAACTGCAGGGGTAACTTTCTTGTTTATAGTAAATAAACAGTTACTCAAACCAGTAAATTCCTTCTGATGGTTTTCTCTCTTGCATACTGAAATTGCATGTTTCAATACACTTGTGAGTTTAGAAGCTGTTGTTAAGCAGTAGGAGTCCCTCTACAGCTGTTTGGGTTGCATTTGGAAATGAACAGATTAAAGAGATATTTGCATTAAATCTGACCTTTAGGCAAAAAGTAACACTGGACCTCTTTTCTGAGTGAGGAGGATCTCTTGGCTACTTAAGACAAGCAGCTGGGCAGGAAGAGTGCAATAATCTGTCACTCACTCCCACTCTGTGCGAGGAGAAAGATAAGCTGTGAAGGTTGTTTCCTTTTTAGGTAACAGGTCCATCCTGGCAAGACAGACGGCACAGCCAGCAGAAGCCAAACGGCTTTGCTGTGCCAGCAGTGGGGTGTGGAGCATGGGGCTTTATGCACCCTGATCCTCCACCTGCTGCACTGGGGAGGGAGCTGGCAGCCAGCCAAAGGCAAATACACTGCACCCTTTAGTGAGGATTACCTGGAGCCAGGCTTGTCATGACATTCTGAGTGGATTTTATGAGATGTGGGTGTCAAAATCCTGTTTAAGTGTTGGCAGCAAAGGAGTGGCAGTATCTGGTTTGGATACCTGCAGCCTGGCAAAGTAGGGGCTGGTGGGTGAGAGGAACTTGGGTGGATGGCACATAGCAGGAGAGTGCTCTGTGCAGCTGGGCTTGGAGAAGGAGCTTTGCTTCTAGGAAGCAGTGCTCAGAGCTGCCTTAGGCCCAAAGGGCAAGTGGGAATTGCAGAAATGCTGCTTAGCTTGCAGTACATCCAGCAGAAGATCCAGGTGCGATGGCTGTTGCATGGGCAGCATTACTGATGCTTCCTTATTTTTCCAAGGGATGGATTTCATGGCCTCCACAGCTCCATTGCACTTCTTGCTTCAGGCCCATCACAGATTTATTTCTACATGCTGAAATCCTAGTAATTGAGGGAATACTCCCTCCTTGAAAGTAGCCACAGCTCACAGCAGTGCAGGGAGGAAAACATCTTAGGAACATGAGATTTTTCAAGGTCAGAAGAAAGTGAATGGGACCAGTATAAACCAAGCAGTGACAGACAGTTTATAAATCGGCTTTAAATTCTTTTACCATGCTTTCTGCTGTAAACACATGGAAAAGTCTGCTGTCAGGTGAAGGTATGTCCAGGATGTTTAATAGAGGAAAATGAGAGGGTGATCATTGCCTGAAATATCTCACACAGAGAGGAAATTCTGCAGTTTAATGCCAGGTAAGAATAGAAAGTTCCAATTTGCAGTCCATGAAGCATAATAATTTCTGCCACCCAACTCTGTTTTTCTAGGAATACTATTTTTAAAATACAAAACTAAAGCTTTTTTCTTTCTATCAGCAGCCTCATTAAAAATACCATTTTATTCTGACAGGTTTCTGTCATCATTACAAAGACCAGAAGACACATTTAAAAAAGCTTTCTTTTACCAGTCTTTGCTTTGTATCAGCTGTCAGAGAATGACTTAAACTCTTTTGTAACAGAGACGTGCCCGATTTTAAACAAACTCACAGCTCAGCAATGCACGACAACATACTTGCTGTTTCTGAGGAAACTAATTCTTTTAAATCGGCTTCCTTGTTCCTCCCTAGACCCAACTGCTGCTGACTGAAGCATGTTGTACCAGAATGCTAAATAGTTACCATTACTTAAGGATATAAAGCTATATTTTGCTATTGCAACTATAAACATAGTACTGGGGGTGGGGTTTTTAGTTGTTACTGTTTTGCTTTTGTTTTTGGAGGGATTTTTGGTAGCTTATTTTTTTGTGATTTGGTTTTTTTGGAGATTTTTTCTAATTAATTCTGAAACCAGCTCTGCTCAAGATTGGTTTTAGACCATGTTATATAGATGCACAAACACACCGTGATTACAGTGATATTACCAGTTTGTGTGTTGGACAGCTGCTAGCAATCTAGTGCAATCTAGTGGAAATGAGTGCTTCCAGAGGCTCACTGATCCCTGCCACAGCTCACTCTGTAGGTGTGTTGCTGAGCTCACACAGCCAGGGCGAGGTCCAGCACCACTGAGTGTCCTGGTATAATGTCTGCAGTGTCTGGTGACTGTATCACCAACCATTAATGAGAAAGAACAAATGGCTTGGGGATCTTCCTGTATTACTGAAAAGTTGGCAGTTTTTTTTCTATCTTTTCTAGCTGTCTGTCTCAGCCTGCATGTAGAACAAGGGTTGATGCACTTCAAGAAATCTGACTTCAAATGCAAAAATCGTTTCTCTGTTCCATAGTGCTACAAACTGTCAGATGAAAACACATAACACTTCCCAGCCAGAAGCCTGCAGAGCGGTTGAAAGACAGCACAAACTCAAATGAGTTTACTTGAACACATACTGTCCATGTTCAACGTGGATGCAGCTGGGAAAGGCTTTTGGTTCATTTTCCAAGCCTGTAAAAGGGGATGCACACCTGCAGCCACTTCAGAATTGTTGGTTTTTTTTTTCAAGTGGCATCAATATTTGAAACTATGTTGGTGGAGAGCCACCTCAATGCATCCCAGTCATACCAGTTTGATGCCAGTGCCAGCAAGAGCCTGGAGAGGGTCCATACATAGCAAGAGAGCACCTGAAGAGCAGCACAAAGGAATTCCAGCCGCTCCAGCCCAAATGAATGTCTCTCTGCAAGTATATGCAGCATGCAGAATAAAAAATGGCATTACAAATGTGCAGGCCTGCAGGTCTGTGATCTCACTCCCCTCACACAGACATGGTGGGATGGCTCCTGTGACTGGAGTGCTGGAAGGGAAATATACAGGCTTTTGAGGAAGGACAAAGGAGGTGAGAAGGGGTTGTCACATTCTGTCAATTGACCAGGTGTAGTGCATGGAGCTCCCCCTGGGAACAGAGGAGGAGCTGACTGAGACTTTACAGGTTAGGATTAAAGGGAAGGACAAGGCACCCGAGAAAGCTTGTGAAAATTCAAAAATCAATTCTTCTGAGATCAGGAGTCATGCACCCCAACAAAGAGGAAGTGAGGCAAAAATACCATGAGACCTTCATGGATGAATAAAGAGCAAACAAAAAAGAAGTCTGCAGAAGGCAGAAGCAAGGCCAGGTAGCCTGGGAGGAATACAGAGCAGTCAGGGATCAGATTAGGAAAGCTAAAGCAAGCCCTGATAGAAATAAATCTGGTCAGGGCAACAAAACTTCTATTGGTATGTGGGTGATAAAAGGAAGACTAAGGAAAATGTGGGCCCTCTCTAGAAGGAAACAGGAGCTTTGGTTACCCAGAACATGAAGAAGGTTGAGGTCCTCCATGACTTCTGTTCTTCACTGCTAAGTGCTCCAGCCACACCACCCAAGTTGCAGAGGCAGGGACTGGGCAGAAGAGTTTATAAAAAATGATGGGTAAAAAAGGGACAAACTTTATTTAGGCTTGGCTTATTTTGTCAAAAATAAAGCATATGATAACTTTCTAATTCATGTAAGGAATACAAACAAGCCTTTGACAGATGACTTCAGATGGAATAAACTTCCTGCTCATTCAGGTAGGTGGGAAGTTTTTAGGCAAGGCCCACCCAGCTTTTTGCCAACTGCATATATAAGCTACACAGTAAATCAGCCTCCAGCACACTATTTTTAGGAGGAGGAAAATTATGCATAATGTGTAGAAACTAAGTTAAATACAGCATGTTGCTTTTCAAATAAATAACAATCACTCCATCAGCAGTTCATATAATCAGTGTGTCTGTAACAGGGCACTTCTGTTTAGCATGCCAGAAATGCTCCATGGAAAAGGAACAATTCCAAGACTTGTACTTCACCACTATTGCCTATACAGATCTGTTAAAAAAAAAAGAAAATTACATGAAAGAGGAAGAGACAATCTTTGAGGAACAAGATCCAGTAATTTGATCAGTGTTCAGGCAGCATGTGGGAAGAAGGCAGCAAAAGATGCTTGCTGGAGAGAAACTCAGGGACCTAGCCAGGCATCAGTAAGCAGATGGTTCCATCCTTGCAGTGAAGCTGAGCAGTCAGTCTCTTCCTCCTGCTGCTGCAACACTTCTCTGTGCACACCGACAATGAAAGATGCTGTACCTAAGGAACCCTAAAGCAGACTATGTCAAGCAGGCAGAAGGTCAAGATGTGCAAAGAACCGAAAGTGCATCCTTATTTTTATAGCGCCACAAAATTTTTGTTATATACAAAAATTTTAATGAAAAAATATAAGAATAAATGAATTCAGAAAAGGGTCTTGGGACTGCACCAATCTCTTCTTACAGTTCTGCTGTTGTGGTTCAACCCCAGCCAGCAGCTCAGCCCCTCAGAGCTGCTCATTCATGCCCCCATAGTGGGATGAGGGACAGAAATGTAAGAATGAGAAAACTCATGGATTGAGATAAAGACAGTTTAATAGGTAAAGCAAAAGCCACATACAAAACAAGGAATTAATTCACCATCTAATTAATTAATTAATTAATTGAATGAACACCTTCCCAGGCAGGTGTTCCACCAGGCCAGGAAACAGAGCTCCAGCAGGCATAACAGTGACTAGGGAAGGCAAATGCCATCACTTTGAATGTCATCCCCCTTCCTTCTTCCCCTAGTTTTATGTGCTGAGCATGATGCCATAAGGTATGGAATGTCCCTGTGTCCAGTCGGGGTCTGCTGGCCCAGCTGTGTCCTCTCCCAGCTTCTTGTGCAACACTAGCTGTGTGGCAGGTGAAGGCTTTGCAGAGGAGTAGGACAGAGGGAATGTGGCTGTTTTGGCTGGGAAGATGCATGTGCAGAGTCACACAGCTTGAACGGATCCATGGGGCTGCTGCAGCTGGCAAACAGGAAAGTTCCTTCCTGAAGGGGTGAGGCACTTGGGACATGACCTGCTCCAGTGTCACAAAAGGAGGAGTCAAGAGAGCTGCTGGGTCTGATGATCCTGGATCCCTCTCCTTTGCCACTGGCTCCAGTGCATGCATGCTCTTAATTTCCTTGATTCAAGGCGCTAGACAGTGATGGTGCCAACTGCAATGCTTGGAAAGGAAAGGCCTCCCCATGAAGCAGATGTATTACCAACACCTTTTGATTACCTCTAAATTTCCTCCAGTCCTCCCGCTTGCTTTAAATTCATAGCTTTCCTATCTCCACCTTTCCAACAGCCTTTCAGCAGCCTGCAAAATAGCTGTCACCTCATTTCCTTGGTTTTAGCTGCTGGAACTTTACTGGTAAGCCAGGGAACTCTTCATTCTTCTTCTATCATGTCCATGGATTGTGCCAAGTGCAAATTGTTAATCTAAGTGTATTTAAAATCACTTCAAAGCATGAAGGAGGTGCAACTTCTCTGGCTTTACACAGGTAGAGATTAAGCATTGTCCAGGAGAGTCGCCTTTGATTGTTAGTGGAGTTAATGAAAAAATGCAATGCACTGCATCCCATGTCTTCTGCTGTGGTGGCTTTGGGGTTTTCTCTAAGGACTCACACGTGCATGAGAAGGATGTGTTATACAATGAATTGAAATTAAAATCTACCATAAATTGAGGAAATTGAGCATGAGGAAAGCATTTTCATAGATAAGTGAAAAGAAGTGTGATGTAGAAAAGTGAAGGAAAGTGGGATGCTTTACAGATACTATTCACAGGAATTTGAAAACCTCAAAAAAAGACTGTGGAACCTATTTTAAAAAGTGACTGGAGACTGTCCCACAGGAGGGGAGTGAGGAAGCACTTACTGACCGTCAGTGGGACTGAAGCTCCCACCTGCCCTTGGAGTTCTGAAAAATAATTATACACAGTGAGTCACTAATAAAGGGTCTCATTCCAGAAAGCTTCAGGATGTACATTTCCTTTTAGCGTGATTCCAGCATAATGTAGACTCCATTTTTTGGTCCAAGTGTGCTTTTCGATTTGAGCTGCAAAGGAATCTGAAAGAGAAAAGAGCATCTTATGTGCAGTTTTATGTATTTGTTTATGTATTTGTGACACCCCCACATACAGACATACATACATTTTTGCTGGAGGACCAGTTCATACCAGGATTACTGTGGAAGCTGTAAAGTACTTGTTTTATAGTCAGCTGTGGTGGTATAATATTAAATAGAATTTATAGCCAGAGGCTGAGGCAGTGGTTACCCAGGAATGCTGAAGATCTGAACAGAAAGAAATCAGCTCTTTAAACTCTAGAGCTGGGTGCAATGTCCATTGCAATAGGTATATACTAAAGTGCTGAGATACTGTGAAATATGTACACACGTTCTCACCCTCTATGAATTATGATGTTTTGCCTGTGGTGTTGCCATATTGCTCTCCACTAAGGCAGGGCTGTGCAACAGTTCTTTTGCTGGAAAAATTATATCTTTGAACTCATGTTTTGCTTAAAACATGCAGTCCGTGCCTTGTCTCTCCTTATTATGGAAGTGTCTCTAGGAGTTTTCTTAAATGAAGAGAAGTCACAAAGGCAAATCTGTTGTCCTGCCTAAGACACACTGTTAACTCCCTTAAGTTAACAAGTGTGATCTTTAAGCCTTTGCATGTACAAACCTCAGTCTCTGAGCAGGTCTTGAATTGAAACTTCTGCAAAATCCTCAGCAGAGTTATTTTTGTCTCCAACAAACCCATTTTCATGCCAATGCAGCCACGGGGTCCTGCCCCAAAGGGCAGGTATGCAAAGGGATGTCGTTCCTTCTTGCCCTCCTCAGTAAACCTAGAAGGTGCAGAGACGGAAACCAGTTCAAGTAATGCTTTTTGCTCTTGATTCCATGTTTTCATTTAAATCTCAAAAGCTGGTTATTTCAATTGATCTTAATGGACAGGTCAAGGGGACTACTGATTGGTAATATCCTGACATCCTAAGCAAAAAGACGATTGACTTATGGCCATTAGCCTTTGTCAGCTGGTGATTTTAGGAGAGGACATAGAGACATGAGTTTTACTTCCAACCTATCTTTAATGAAAATCTTTCATTTCTTTGGATTCAGTTTCCAAGAACTTTAGACTGCTATGGTCCAGAGAACTCATGCGGGGTAGAAAGAGATGAGAGGTAATACAGGCTATTTGGAGCTTTGGTAAAAAATATTGTGTATTTCCTCTAATTCCATCCTCATGTTTAGATAACCTAAATAATATTGAGCCATTACTCCAAAAATTACTGTAGAGGCCCCTAATTTGAGATTGAACGACCATTAACTCACGTACTAAGCACTTGCATATCCCACAAAAACAGGTTCAGGCAATTCTTGCCTTGCTCACCTCCACATATCATTCTGGTAAATTTAAAGTCTCCCTTGTTTTACTCCTATGGCAAATTTTAAAATGAAATATTGGGGGGGAAATGCTGTAGATGAATTATTTTATTTTTTGTTATGGTCTTATTTTATAATTCCTGCTAAAATTACCAACTATACAAGCTGAGCAGAGTGTTAGTAATTATGGATCATTCCTCAGGGAAGGTTCAAAAGGGAATTAATCTCAGATTCATAACAAACAGCACTGTGTGAGTCAAGGGGACTGCAGCCCCAGTAACCATTTCCCCCCTTAATATTACTGTTAAAGTGGTGAATAAACAATTAAGAAAGCATTTCTAGATAAGCATTGCTAAAAATACCCACCCTAGACTTCCAGTTACTGCTAAGATTCCTCTCCAGCAAAATCTCTGGGCTTCTCTAACCCTGGCATTGTTCTTCCTTGTGGCCAAAAGATTCTGATTGAGCATATGCCTAGATTTGTTCCAGAAGGAGCATTAGGCAAACCCACCTACACCACACATGTGTCGTCTTACTGGCAAAGATGGCTCTGGGCTGCCTGCCTCACACCCAGTTGTTTATGGAGCAGGCACTTCTTTTTAGTAAACTTTTGAGTATAGTGGTAGCTTTAAATGCATCTGCCCACAAAACAGTTTAAAAATATAGCTGCCCACAAAACTAGATTGTGCTTCCACACAGCACCACATCAGCTGAAACTCTCCCTGTAAGCTCAGCCTAGCACCTGTAACACAGGGCATGTACAAAACCACAGCTTGACAGGGTTCCCCCCACTCACTGAAGATATAAATGCTCCATGTCAAACTGTCTTGCCAAGCAAGAACCAAGGATCCTAACTCACAGACAGAGAGCAAATTCCCAGTGGTAGACGGGGTAGGTTCCCCACTCACAGAATACCCACACTGTTATGTTTCAGGTGAAAAGGGCGCTCTAAACCAGTGAGGAGCTGGATAAGTTTCCCAGGTACAGCCAAGCTGGTGAATATAATGTCCCATTTCAGAATTTCTTCACCCAGAAGCAATATTATTCACACTATCTGATTTGGAAACAGGCCTGAAAACCTCTGCCACAGTTCAACCTTGACCAAACCTCACACTTTCTGTGGGATACACCACTATCATCACTTGTCTGATTTAGTAGAAACAACATGCTTTTATGGACTACATAAAACTGTGCTTCTCTTGGTGGAAATGCTGCTTTGGATGAACAGTGGGCAACTGTGGCAGCAGAATCTGGTGCCTGTACTGGACAGGTTGGAGTTCTGTGCCCACAGGCCGAAGTAAGGACTTCAACCTAAGGATGAAAAGCATTATTCCACATACCTCTCAGGAATGAACTTCTCAGGTTCTGGCCAGAACTCAGGGTTGTGATGGAGGTGTCCAACTGCAGTTTCAATGACAGCTCCAGCTGGAATATGCTGCCCCAGCACTACACAGTCTTTAGCTGCTTCCCTAGTGAATCTGCAACAACATCATGCATCCCAGATGATTAATAAAGGTTAAGAACACAGCAGGAGAGATCTATAAAAGTATCTGTCTTCATCTGACAAAACAATTTCTAGGGTAACGCTTTCTCATAGATAAATACAACTATTGCTGATGCCAGTGTCTTGTCAGGTTATAATCATGTCCACTGAGAAGTCCATAGGTCCAGCTCAGGTGGTTGACTTTTGCCCTTTTCACAGGACAGCATTTTGTGGTTGTATACTGTTTTCCAAAGCATTAACTGCTAAACTTCAATTTTTATGGTTGATGTTGGGTTTAGACTCATCTTTTATGAAAATTGCTGATGAAATGTGTCACTCATCCCTAAAAACAGGTACAAAGAGTATGCTGGTTTGCTTCCAGAAAAAAGGGATAGTAAATATAGCTTTGAGGTTTTTTAATTAGAGAAGCTTCCCCCTGTTGGTGCAGCACCTGAAACATAGCAAGGCATGGTTTTAATATCAGGGCTGAGTGTTCTGTTGCTGCTGCTACTCTGGAAATACAACCAATTCACAAGCCTTGGAAAACCACATTTCAAATATATTCATCAAAGACAGGCATGATGTTAACAACAAAACTCTGCAGTTTTCTCCCATCCTGTGGTGATAGGTGACAGAGGTGTCCTTAGGAATCTCATCATGACAAGACTGAGAAAAGCTGCCTGCCAAAGCTCAGCTTGTCTCTTACAAAAGACTGTGTGTGGGTGTGCATGTATGGTGTTAGGTTCTGATTCCAGATCTTTTGGCGCTTGGATGGTCACTACAGATCCCAAATCCGCCCAAACCCAGGTGGGTGCCCTGCTATCTCAGTCTGGGAACGATTCCCTGCCACCATCTGCAAGCACAGGGGTGAGACAATGTGCAAGAACTTCCTTTGCTGCTTCCCACACTCTGCTTAAAAAGTTGAACAAAGATTTCAGTTTCAGGGCTGTCAGTCTGGTATTGTTACAGAAACACATTCTTTCCTTGCTGTCACCCATCTCCCTTTCTTGTACACAAATAAATAACAGAGGCTCCAAACCTGGAACAAAATACTGGCATGCAAAACAAACAAACAAAAAAAGCATTGACAAGTTATCCTTCTCATTCTTACATGAATTTGGTGATAGTAGAAACATGAGTTCTGGGGGAGAAAGTTCTCTGGATAGGAAGTTCATTTAAAAAAAAATGAAACCAACTCATTTTATAACAAATTTGGCTGCTACTGATTTTTCCCTTAGCTCAGCATTACCCTTGTCATAGGCAATTAACATCTTTCAGCAGCCCCGGGCTGTCCTATCCATTCCACATCCATCAGAGTAAAAGCCAGATCAATAAAGAACACTGACAACACCAAAAAAAGAACTTCAGAAGAACTTTGTTCCATTTTCATTCTGTCTCACATCTGACAAACATAGATTGTTTCCTGGTGATACAGCCCAAACTCAAAGACCTCTGTCACATTAACCAGCAGAACAGTCTCCACTTGTAGGCCAAGTATAACATAGTAAAGCCCCATCATCTCATCCATGAGCAGATCTCTTTGATATTTACTCTGTAAACAATCCTGCAGATACCCATGAAAAAAATCTTGACTTCCAATATTGGTGAACATATAGAAGAGAATATGATATTAAGCTTTTTTTTTGTTTAAGGTGCTTGAAGTAATGGGTTAAATTTTTCAAAAGCTCTCACAGCAAGCTCAGCTTTGGCTTCTTTCCAGTCATCTGAATTTTCTTCCTGAGCTTCATGAGAAGCATTGCAACTGGCTGATCACTTTGAAAAACTGTATTTCTTGATATTTGTATTTATGCTTGCGATAACTTGGAGCTTTAACAATCAAACAGTTTTCTAATTTATTTTTTGCTTTTTTTCAGTTCATCAATATAGTAGAATAAGTCATGTGTGATTTGGGGCAAAACTTTCAAAAGTTAATGGATGTCACCATTAGTTTAGCTCTATTAGTATAAGTTAGTGCTAAGTATAAATGGGCCAGAGTTAAACACACATGTAAAATGCAGCTTTCAGACTGTGCAATCATTCCACAGATCAGGGCCGTAATAACCAACAGGGTAGGGATGGGTTTTGGTGCATATCCTCAAAGTCTGAGGCACATGGAAGCAGCAGTCTCTGGCTTTCTAAGGCCAGACCTGCTTCAAAATGGCTCCATCCTCTAACCTTGGGGGATGTGAAGAATGGTGAGGAAGCAACCTCGGCCAATTTACTGGGAAAATGTGCTTTAGAAATACCAGAATTATCCAGCTTTCCTTCAACAGGCTACATTGTATCTTTCAAATGCACAAAGCAGTAATGATGTTGGAACAGAGACTGAGAGACCATTGGTCTTCCAACAGCAGATTTCCATTTTGTAGAGCCAGGGAGCTATCCTGTATAATCAGAAGGGAAAAAAAAAAGATACCTGAAAGCAGGTGGGTACATGCGCAATGTCTCTGCAATCACCATGTCCAGATAAGGGAGTTCTTGTACATTTTGGTAATCAGGGACCGTCTGAAAGGGCAGGACAAAAGGAACAATTACGTTTTCTCACATGTAAGTGCCAAACTCATCTCAGATTAGCTTTTAAATCATCTGTTTTCTACTGGGCATCTTTCCTGTAGAAGAACTCGATGTCTCATCTAAAACAGTAAATGATAAAATTATACAAAAATGTGGGCAGTAATTAAATGTGTGTGTAACATTCCTTTCATCATCAAAAACGCTTTGGTGCACAGCCCAGCTGAAGGTATAATAATAAATCAACTTGCTAGGAAGTATTAAAAAAAGGTCATTACAGACAGCATCAATAGCTACAACAGAGCTATTGTTTTACCCGTGTACCAAAATCTGCACAGGACCCTTCTTTCTTCCCAAGGGCAAAAGCATGGCTCACACTTGGTTCACAAGAAAGCAAGTCCTTCAGTTACTCTTGTTAATGTTGGAACAACCCCTCTGAACTTTCCCAGCTATAGAAATACAGCTAAATGCTGGTGCTGTGTTGCCTGTGGAGGGGTGGAGATGGCTGGAACTCTGATGAGGAACAGCACACCATGGTAAATTGCTCTGCCAAGAAATTAGGTGCCGAGGTAGAGCTCAAATCCCACCTGGATTGCAGGACTGCAATAGTGCCTGAGCAGAGAAACCTGTTTCCTCCAGCCCTTGCTTAATGCTGCTTAATTTTTAACGATGGTCAGTGCCTGAGCCCATGTCTTCACAATCCTACAAAGCCATCCAGCCCTTGAGAAGGACAGGTGGGCACTAAAACCCCAACAGGGTTGTAGCTCAGAAAACTTTGCCCTGTGACTGGCAACAAACAGAGAACGGGAGACACCAAACAGCAGCACTGACACGACTCAGCACACGGACAAACAGGGAATTTTCTTCCACAGTTACCTTCCTTGGAAAAAGAACATCTTCCCTGTTTTATTCAGTGCTCTCAGCAGAGGGCAGCCAAAGAACATCTAATAACCTCATCAGGAAAGTAGAGTTTTGTTTTAAATTAGAGCATCTCCTACAGAATGACACAGAGTAAATTGGAGAAAAGCACAGATGTCAGACTAGACTAAACCTTTTATGTAGATTTGGGGCCCCTGCCATGCACAAAGGGGACTGGATTCCATCCTTCCTTTATTTACTACAGCACTTTTCATGTATAATGCATATTTTATTGAATTTTCATGCAAAAACATATGGTACATACTGAAAATACTAAGCAGAGAACAACTCCAGATGGTACGCAGAAAAGGCATACAATAGAACAAGGATACCTTGCTGGATTAGGGTATCCCACTTATTCAGCACTAAGCCACCATGCTCCATTTCACATTAACTGATCTTTTCTAGGAAGGAAATAGATACATTCTATTATCCCCATACTTTTGGCTCAGGAAAGAAAAGCAGAAGCAGAGAAAGTAATTTGCACAGGCTGAGTAGAACCAGTGTGTGTGCTCCTGTCTCAGGGGAAAACATGCAACTCAGCTTGTCAATAGATGAGGTATTTTGTCAGTGTATGACAAATATTATCGATACAGGAAGTACAGACTGCACAGACAGCCTTTCAGTGGGCTTTTATCTTGTAGTGGTGCCTGCTAACTCAAACTTTTGGCTTAGGCCATCAGAAAAAGGACTAAGAGCCTAAAAACCACATGAGAACCATGGCTGACGTTTGTGTGAGGAACAGCGCTCCAATAATTCAAATAGCTAGAACCAAAGCTGGGAGAATGATTTTATCACCATTGTTTTGCAGAAAGGGATCCGAGGGCTGCCAAATTTTGTGGGGGAAATCAGTAGGAGGGGTTGGAAATGCGGTCTCAAATTTCAGATCTTCATGGCACAACTCCCTTTCTCTATGCCCACAGAGGTGCTCCACTCTTCAATGCTAAGGCATGCTGTGGTGTGCACTCTTTTATTTTTTCTCCTAGTTTTACAATTACCTTTCAGAACTTTCCCCTTGCCTTTTTATACTGCTCTCCTGCATCTCTTTGAATCCTGAGTCAGCATCTGAGTCCTGTTCCTGCAATCCCTCCTGATTTCACGGACAGGCTAGCTGAGAGAAGAGTCCAGGCTCAGAGAAAATGAGTGGTGGAGCCAACAGCACAGTGAGATGTGTTTGATTCTCTGAACCATGCTCTTTCCACTGGGCCTTCCTGTCTCTCTCATAATCCCTGTACTTACTTCTGGAGTCAATAATTAAGATAATTATATGGTAACCTGATATAATAAGTAGCCACTAAATCAAACCATACATCAACGAATAATATAACACTAAATTATTGGAGCTTTGATTTGCTCTTTCAAATAGCTTCTATACCTTTAGGGGATTAGCAGTTCAGAAAACAAAACAAAGCTGTAAAACCAGCTTATTTTCCTTAGAAGAAAATTCCTTTTGCTTACATAAAGAAGGAGGGGTCAGTCAAATGGCAGCAGAGTGAACTCTGCTATCATGAGAATGACAGACACATCAGTCATTTCCTACATCTGATGCAACTTAATTATTGGCACTTCCATGCTTTTAGCATCAAAGTAGCTGGACCTAATTTAGTAGTTGTTTGCAAGGTCTGACCTGCAGCTGCGTAAAGTACACACAAGCCAAGCATCTCTATTTAGGAAGGACAGTTTTTTGCTTTTTTTTCCCTTTCAAAGAAAATATTTTCCATTTGTTTTTCCACTCCCCCTCTTAAAAATATGCCTTTAGCCAAGCACATTTCAAAGGAGTGTAAATATGCTTTTCTCCCTAAATGTTGTTATTTATATCTATCAATTGCTGGCAGGTCTGCTGTGGTGAGGGTACTGTTGAGCAAACATGCCACTTTAACCCCCTGAAAAAAATTTGTCTAAATTGCCTTGTAGTCAATATGAGGTGTTCTTTTCACTAAGAAATATTTATGTCTTTAACAAGAAAAGATGGGGGGCTGTGAGGGAGGATCACATATAATAAAACATCTTGTATTTTAATTTTGCAGCCACTGCTTTGCACGACAGTTCTTCAAACGCTTTGCACAGACTTGTAGTGTCTTTTCCTGTTGATGTGGAAGTGAAATGGGCATGTAACATCTTGTGGCATTTCTCTGCATCCATGTTTCTCCAGTTTGATCTCTGGAGGTGAGGTCGTACAACCTTACCAGTCCCAGACTATTCAATCACTTCTGGCATCTAGTTTGTCCACAGATTCTCCTTACTGACAGAAAATCACAAGCCTCCATTACCTAGAAAAAGATGGGAAATTAATTCTTCCTCCCACAGAGTACCCTGAGGTGAAATACCAGCAGTGATTATAAAATTGCCTATGTGCTACAAGGATGACGTGCGTTTTAATCCCCATATAAACTCCAAGAGAGATAACTACCTTCAGATCCACCTCTGCTTTTCAGTATTGGTTTTAGCGTCTTCTAGGCAGGCAGACCTATTTTTTACCACCGCCCTCAGTTAACTTTTAATTCCTCAATGAAGAGCAAGGGAATTCAAGCGCTGACAGGAGAGGTCTGGCCAATCACTCTGCTGCAGTTTGAGATGTTACTGTTCCCAGTTGCTGGCTCTTCTTTGCTGGCTGTGGTTGGTGTCACCACAGCCAAGTCAGCAGAAGGGAACATATGCCTGCACCTCAATTGCTTCCATGCAACGTCCAGCATGAACCCATCCTCAGTGACAGCTCAAGACGAGACACTAACTTTTCCCCAAAGCAGCTGACGATCATCCTCCTCTACTGCCTCTGTCTTGGGAATGGTAATTCAAAGTACACATCAGTGAATAAGAGATTCCCACTTTCCTATTGGCCATGCTCTAGTGACACTCAGCATCCAGAAATGAAAAAAAAAAATCAGAGAAAATTTTGTGCAGCTGACAGTGTGATGCGCACCTGAAATCAATTTAGAAGCAGCAAAGCCTGCCGAGACCACATTCCTCACAAGGAGCACTGCTGAGTCATGGCCAGATACTGAACCGGCTGAGGTTTCTGAGAAATTGCCATCCAACAGCTCACAGGCAGATGTGGCTGTGACGAAGCCCAGGTCAGAGAGATGATGTGCAGGTCTGCTCAAGCACAGATGCAGATCCATGAGTTATCTATGATGCATAGCAACACAGCCCACAAGGGCTCTTCCCCAAAATGAAGACTTTGGATAGCAATAGGATAGAAGTCCAAAAAAAAAAGCCAGCATCACCCCCAGTAACTCTCATCCAACTCCCTTTCAAATTGCCAAAAGGGCTGCTCAGACTACAGACTGCAAATAGGTCAATAATGTCTCTTGATCAAAGGGATCAAAAGCTGCTGATAGACCAAAGAATCTGCCTGTGGTTTTGACCTGTCTTCGGTCACCTCTAGGAGCTGTTCATACTCTAACATAAGTAGAGCCTGGTGTGCCTCCTCAGAGAGGGGAAAGAAATGCAAGAATGTGAAGTACAAGAAAGTAAAACTAGGGTTGCCCCATGACAACTTTGCCACCAAGGAAAGGAAAGGTTAGAGACTGGACTGCAGTCAAAATGCAGATCAGTGAAAATAAGGGGTGGGATGGTTTAACAGATATCCATCTTTAACTTGCTTAAAGAAAGCCTGTCTCATGTTTGACCACTTCCAGGACAACAGGCTGGAACTCCTATAAGACATCAAACAAAAGCCTCCCTACAATCTCAGGCAGCAGGACAGGGACAAAGTTGATGAAGAAAATTTCTTAGCTTCATCCCCAAAACTTGGACAAAACATTTAAAAATACTTAAGGCAGTCCTCATGCAATAATTACTGCAAATTCTCCCTCCCTGTTGTCTGCACCTGCCAGGTGAGATGTGTCTCTGAGCCAAGGCACCAGGCAGAACCAGGCCATGCTACTCGGTAAACAGGACCCTGAAGCTCCTGAGTCCCACTCACTTCGAGTGACAGAGCATAGACTTATGATCAAGAAAAGCCTGCCTAAAATCACCAAGTGTCTGCTGGCCACTTCTGGTGACAGAGGCCTATAGAACCTTCTAGCAAAATATGTTCTTGGCTACAGAATCGAGGACAACGTTCAGGAATAAAAAAAACAGGACAACAAGCCTGATTTCCAGATTGCCTGACTTTTCAGATAAAGAGACTTTCTGAGCTGCCTAGCATCTCTCCAATCCTTAGAGCATGCCTTGGTAGCACTAGAGCTGCTTCCATTGGCATTGTGCCTTCTCACATGCTCTCAGAAATCAACATTTCATCAGAAAGTTCTCAGCTCCATCCCCTCTTGCATCTTTCCCCAGAAGCAAGAAAAAGCTATCCAAAACATGCACTCCCAAGATTTTCAATTATTTCTTTGTTCCATGTGGGTTACCTGCCACCTCTTTCATCTGCTTGGGTTGTTATTCAAATGGAATTTTGTCAGGCTCTGACCCCCACCCATGGTAGCTTTTCACTGGGTTTGACAAAGTTACTTAGCTCATTGAGGCACATCTCAAGATGTGTCAATATTCAGTGCTTCAGATCCCTCAAACAAATTCCTCCCGGCTCCTCCTAAATACTGTGAGTGCCAGATAAATTTAGTTTTACAGCTTTTTGTTCAAATCACCTGCCAGTCACCCTCACCTCTAACTCCACCTCTCTCTGGGTCACTATACCATGCAAGTCAACTGACCATACACAGAGGAAGGCACCAATTTGCAGGCTGAATTCAAAACTGGTGGAAAAGGCTGGTGCACCAGTTTCGCACTGATAACCACATTACACTCAGACCTTGCAGCCAAAGTCTCTCCATCACTTTGGTGCAAATTCACACAGCCCCCTGGAGCTGTAAGGGAGAGGAAAATGAGGTTTTACCCAGCACTACCAAACAGTGCTGGGGAAAGAGCTAGAACGTATAAGGTTACACCAATGTCAACTCACTTTAATGCTACTTTGCTTTTTGAATCAAAGAATTCAGCTCCTGACAGAAGACAGACCTGCACTAACTCCAGTAGCTTCCACGGTGCTAAAACAAGGTCTTTGTAGCATCACTGCTCACAAGGAGACTTCTGCAAGATAAAAATACTTCCTGAAACTGAACAGTGTCCCAAAGTCAAACAGATAAACATAAAAGCTGCAACCAGAACAGTCAGAAATTCTCTTCCACCTACATTACTACCGACACATGGTGATCAGCAAGAACAGAACGCGTGCCATCAGGTAGAAGATCCAGAAAAAAGAAAGTCAGGAAAAAAAAAGAAAAATCTCTAAAGAAATACTTTGTGAGGCTAGCTACAAACGAAAAGAAAGGAGAAAACAATCTGTTTCTATTTAGGTTTTTTAAATTTGTCAACTTCATCTAGTACTAGATTGCCAAGAGAAGTATATGCCCTCAAATGAAAATTGATTAAATAACTCTAAGTGAGACTGGGTGCCTGGGGTGCTCTGCTATCACAAAGGAAGGTGCAGTTCCCCAGTGTGATGGTTCTGCCAGGCCAGACAATGTTTCATACATAAGTATCCTCACTATGCTAATTTTTATTATTTTACTTAGGCTATGTGGGGAAGAGTAGCTCCCCTCTAAAAGTGGCTCCCTACCTGTATGCAATGCATGCCTTGCTTCAGCTATTTGTGATGTGGTTTAATCCCTGCCTGTGCACTGCAGCAGGCTAAGATAATCAGAGGCACAGAGCCTGCCTCTTTCTCACCTCCTTAAAAAAAATTCAGCCCCTGGGAAATCCATCTGGGGCTCGCTCCACAGCCCACTGAGGCTCGAAAGTCTCTCTTTCTACACTTGTCTGACACAATCAAAATTTCTACTTGGGTGGCAGAAATGCTGAATGGTGAAGGATCCCAGTGGGAGGGAAGCAAGAAGGAAATTAAATAGGAGAAAGGACTGCCAGAGGCCCAAAAGGCTGAGAAAGAGAATTATAAAACTGGGGTAGGTCTGTCCGAAGGGCATGTCACCAGTCCAAAGCACATTAACCACTGAAGTTCGTGCAAGACTTAATCCTTCCTGCTACAGAAGTGTCCCTTAATGGTCGCTGCAGATCTACAGGAATAAAGAGGAGGGATTTTTTTCTCTCCCCTCTCAGTAGACATTCATGGTATCACATAAGAGCCAGATGATTTAATTTAATCATTCCTGCTCCAGCTGGTATTTTCTGTTTGGAGGTGACAGTGCTTTAAAATAGGGCCTTGCATATAAAAGGCCCGTGTGTTTAGTTTAATCAAATGTTCATTTCCTCACATTATGTTTAAATTAAAAGACATCAGCATGAATTTTCATGCTGCAAATAGAGGCTATTCGATGGTCTACGTGCTGAAGTTGTTTTTGGTTGTTCTTCATCTCTATGGTAGCCTTATGGACTGAGAGGTGTCTCGGCCCCAGGCATGCATTTTGGGGAAATATGCTCTGGAGAGCACAGAGCACAACCTATGAGGAGATCAGAGCTTTACACAAAATAAATTATTTCTGTAATTCCCCCTCCTCGAGCCAGTGGCTACTTAAGTCACTGGCTTCAGCAATTGCTGGATGAGACCTTTTCTGAATTAGTAAACAGGAAAACATTCATAGCAGAGAAACAGCAAGATTCTCTCATTGCTCAGCATAATTATTATTTGTTCTGACAAGGGCAGGTCAGTTTTAATACCATACAACATTTATGCAGTGCCTGATGCCTTAGAAACATCTAACGTACATTAGGTGCAGTACAGCAATAATAAGACTTTGCCATTCCATAGTTGATTTTCCCCTGAGGCTCACAAAGCGTTTAGCAAACATTAATTAGTTGGTCATCTTCCAAATCCATGTGTGAGGTGCTCCTGGTAAATAATCCCTCCCCTATACACAAGGGGCCAGCAGAGGTGCTGAAGACTGAGACCATCGATTTACAACCTTAAAGAGTTGAGCACCCACCAGCTCAAATTTTCATAACTAGCCTGATTTTTATTTTTCAGCCTCAGTGTGAGTCCTGTTCATAAATCAGCAAATGCTGCTCTGAATGCATAGACTTAAAGTGACAAAAAAAAGAAAAGAAATCCATTGCACGACATTTAAATAGGACTTAAACAAAAAGGAGCTTTGCTTGCTTCTAGATGCCAAAATCATAACTCAAGGTTCAGCCTGTCCTTGAGAAACTGATAGCACTAAAAGTACAGAACATCAAGAAGTGCTTCTGGTGCCAAAGCTCCAATTCCTTGCTGTTGATTTCTGCACCTCCAATCTAATTCAGGTAAAATTTACTGGTAAAAACCATGTCCAGTTCTAGATCCAAATTTTAGCATGTGGCCTTTCCATAAGGCACAAAGGAAAAGTTTGTTCCTGTTGAAACTTCTCACAGTTTAACTGAAAATATGAAAAATGGACAAAGAAGAGGGGAAAAATGTATATTCTAACCAAAGCTATTCAGTCCCTTTTCCTCTTCTGCTCCCCCTGGAAAGCGCCGACTGCCTGAAGTACAACAAAGAAATTTACAACTGGTACGTGAAAAAATTTGATAGCACTCGAAACGGTTTTGTGTTCTAATGCTTGAAGATCTCTGAAAAAAACAACACGACTTGTCAGCCCAAAATGCACTACCCCAAGCTCAGTGGGGAGCTGGCTGTGAGCAGGGGTGTCTGCTGCCATGACACTAACCTATGACAAACTTCTCTAGATATTCAGATAAAGGTGCCTGCAAAGAATCCTGGCGTATGCCTATTCAAGGACCTCCCTCCTTTCATTCCCTAACTCTCCATCTGGGAACACAAGAATTTCCCTAAGCCTGTTCACGCTTAAATGTAGTGAAGCCATCGTGGTGTGATGTCCTGGCACTGTTTTGTGTCTTTGCTCTTCTCTACCCTTTGTAGACCAGCATGGCACGAATGCCCATCTGTTTATGATTTACTTATCACAATGACTTGGTCCTGATTACACTGATAAGCACAGTAGGTTATTTGAGGGCCAACTGGACTTCTGTAACGAGACTCAAACTGTACCCAAGTTGTGGGAACATTTCCTATCAAAAAAAGGCCAGTGGAAAAACTCCACTGGATCCTCCCCAAGGAGAGTCTTCCTGTCCTTAAGCCCAGGAAATATAACCAAAAACTTAGTTTTATATCTAGAATTCTTTTGCAGTTACCAGTGTCCAAGTGATCCACAAAAACTGAAGAGAAGACAAGAAACAAAACCGAGGTCTGGGCCTTTCTGACATTTGAAGATGCTTATTTAAGATTATAAAGAACAGTACTCAGTTCAGGAGGTCACCTGTTTCATGATCTGCTTTAGCACAGACGTGCATCCCTAAGTTAGAGGACCTGCCCCCATGCGCAGGAGCTGAGGGCACAGCCTGGAAAGTGCAGCTGTTTTGGGGGGGACACCATGTAGTGCCAGGGGTAGTAAAGCCCTCCCTCATGCACTGACTCACTGGCCCTCATGAGCACATGGGAATGAAGGGGAACAAAAGCACAACTCAAAGAGCTGCAGGATGAAGTCACAGGGTCAGCAGTGAGAAAATACAGAATGCATTTGTAGTCTGAACAAGGTCATTTCCAGCATGTTTTAGGATGATATAAGGCTTTACAGGGAAGGCAAATGGAAAGTATTGCTCACAATTTCTTCTGCTTTATGAGTAAGCTGCTTTGGCCTTTATTTATTTATTACATCACAGTCCCATAATGGTCCTGGTGTGAAGACTAATTTGCTGTTCTTTCTCTTGTGCTTCTCAAAGATACTTTTGCTTCTTGAATCAGACCCAGTGTCTGGCCACATCACTTATTTACCTCTGTATTTCCAAGAATACCCTTATTTTTAAAATGTGCAGCTCCTCACTTCTGTGCTGTCACTTCACTTACAGCCATGCTACTTTAATGCCCAGAATTTTATCCCTTATTCTTATTTTTCAAGGCTCGAAAGCATCAAGTCTCAAAAGTTCTGGGGTACAGGGGAACCTGACGAAAATGGTATCACCCAGCTGGGCTTGAGCCAGCCCTGACAGGGAGGCCACTTGATCCAGACACCACTGAGCCACAAAGGTGGCACCCACAAACTGACATATTTGATAGAGTCATTCAACACAAAAGAGTGCTTTTAAGCCAGAAAAGTGTATGAAACAGGGTGTTCTGCAGGGGGTTCACTAGTGATTTTACCCATATAAAATACTTAATAAAGGATGGTATACTCTACCTTTTTATCATGAATTGAGGCACAAAGAACTGTAGGTATCTACAGATGGGCTAATTTGTGGGGAGGGATTTTCTGAGTACCAAGATGAAACACAGCTGTAGGCTTTTTCTGTAAAGGGCCTGTCACACACACAAGAGCAGCTAGCATATTACCAACCCTGGTCGCTCAAACATTATGAGCAAGGCCCCAACATACTTTGAAATTGGCAGGAAAACACATGAGATTTATGACAAATAACAGCATTTTGAACTTCATATGCCTTCTGGCTTCTGAATTGGGATTCATGTTTTCAGTCTTACCTCTTCAACGAGAAACCTTTTTTTTTCCTTTTTCTTTTCTTTACTGGTTGTGTTTTGTTTTAATAATGAAATATGAGATTCTGGTTATACACCTGACTTCAGTGTTGAGTGATTTGAGAGAATACAAAACAAATAACAGAGACTTGCAGCCTGATGGCAGGATGCTGGTAATATTCCATTTACTGAGCACCACGAGCCATCCTTGCCTGCCCTTTGGCCATCTGCTGCTAGCACTCAGCTATAATCATGCAGACTTTTTTAAAAAGAAAGAAAAAAATCTACAAGACCAGGAACTTCATGTGAATAAACATCAGAGAGATGATGTACCCACAGTACAGTAGCACACATTTTGTAGTTGTGTGAGGGATGTTACTACAAGAGGGGTCTCAAGGATTAATCATCCAACCCCTTTTTGAAAATGCAAAACTTGGTACCTTGGCAAAGCTTGACGCAGAACAAAATTGAAACATGCAGACAAAGTAATTGGGGGGAAAACTGTGCTGAGTTTATATATAGCATTTTGTTTCTGCTGAGTACTGGGGGGAGGTGGGGAAGGGAGGAAGTGAGGGGGAGAGAGGGAAAAGAAAGATAAATTTTGGTTGTTGCCGTCAGATGAAGATCCACTTATCTATGGCAGAAACCCAGACAGCTGCATGACTCTAAAAGAAGAAATTTAATTAAAAAGTAAAAACACACACAAAAAATACAATTAGAAGGAAAAAAAAACCCCAGAAAAATCCAGAATTTCTTGCTTCTCACACCTACCCTGATGTATAAATACAGACTATGTGACAGATGAAGGGTGCTTATTATTTATTTCTTTGACTTCTATGTGCATAAAGAACTCTACAATATTCTCTAGTGAACCAGCAGGATGATCAAAAAGCCAATGCCATGTTGCTGCTATTCCAACTTTGCTGCTCTTGTTTAAACCATACTGTGCAACATTTTGGCAGCCCAGGTCATAGTTCCAGTTATGTAACTTATTTCCCAATAAAAAAAAAACAACCAAAACACAAAACCAAAACCAAACAAAAACCCAAAAAACCTGGAGCATAGTTGGCTCAACTATGAAAGAAAAGATGTTGAAAAGCAGGTTACTTGGGATCATGTTCTGCCAGAGCTATACCTCTCATAAGAAACATGCTGATAAAAACTGTGAGTGGATGTGATCCCCTTTTGCATCCCTTGCATACTATGACCTGCCTTCTGCCAGCATAACTTAGAGCAACCTCACGACTTTTCCTGCCTCAGCTCCCAAGGTCTTTGCAACACAGCTCAAAAGAACCAGAGCATCTTGCACTTCTGTCAATGCCCACTGCTTTTGCTAACAGATTCACTTCCTATTTCACATTATGGCACAGTAAGAAAGATTTGTATTAGTACTTTTGGCCTCTTCATGCGCACGGACATGTGTGCGTGTCTACTTTCTGTAACACATCCACCTATTTGATGTGGCAGAAAAATGACTAAAACATACCTATATTGTTCAAATCTCAGAAGATTCAAAGTGCCACTGCTGTGAAGTCAGAAAATTAATTCCAAGTCCTATTTATCTAGGTCATGATATGGCAAGACTTTTTTGTGTTCTGCATATGCACATCATCTCTTTTGCTCCTTGGTACCACACAGGCTGGGAGCTGAAGAGCCAGTGAAGATGAGAGCTTGACAGAAAATTCCTTTTTGTGTTCCTTATAATGGAGTCTTGTCTCATCTTTGCCACAAGAGATGATTCGGCCAGTATATTACAAACAGCATGCTGACAGTGCCTATATGTATCTCTGCCTCAGTGCCACATCACCACTGCCTCTTCTTTAAAGCAGAAGAGCACCCCGCAAAGCAAGGAACAAGTTAACAAAAGGCTTCATTTATCTTCAGCTGATAGCAACATGACAGTGGGAAATGCAGGGTCAGATTCCAGGCACATTATTGCTAGGGCAGGAGGAGTGTGGGGAGTAGCCCTTGTGTGGCAAAACCACAGGGCCTGCTAGCAGAAGGTCAAGTCCTGACACAGCTTTCCAATCAAATTTGGGCAAGTCTTTTCCTCTCCTCCACCACTCTTAATAAGACTGATAAATCCTAATCATACGGATGCTGCTGGCATGCTCAGAGGACAGCAGCATATGATGCTCATGTTTAAAGCCTGATCATTACATGGTACGAACAACAAATCCCCTGCTCTTTAAAAAAAAATAAAAAAATATTACGTTATGAGTAAGGTAAGCCCTGGTAGGTAATACTGCTATTACACAAAAAAAAAGGTAAATCATGAATGGAAAACAAAATTGTGGATAGACTGACTACTAGAACAGAAATTTTACACATTCCTTCTGTGTAACTAAAGAAGTGAACTTAACCCACCATTAAAGCTTTGCTTTACAATGTGCAATTGCTGGGAGAAAATGGTTGTAATGTGTGTTATACGCTTACACACACACCAGCAATAAACCAGCAAAGGACTTTGCCTACCTTTGCATGGATAAAATAGCTGCAATTTAAAGTTTAAGGGATTTGCACTCAAGATTTATCTAGCTATTATATCCTTGAGGTCCAAATAGGGGCTGGAATCCACAGGAATTCTCCCTGCTCCCTGCCCTCTCAAATGATGAATTGGGAACCATGGAGGGAAACTACTGCTGCTATTAGACCTGTGGAAGAGAAACTGCACCAAAACTGCTCCCAGTGCAGACACCAGGACGGGTTCCTGCAGCCAGTGTCAGGATGTAGAAGGCAGGCTTGTGCTGCTCTCATGTCCCCTGCTCCCCAAAACCCAGAGGGTCTGCTGCTGGGACAAGGCAGGGCCACTCCACTGTATGTGTGGCGCTACTAGCACATCTCTGCTGTGTCCTGGATGGTGCTTCCCTATTTGACTATTTTTTTCCATCATGCATTTCTTACTTCATTAAGGGGATTTATTAATCATGTAGTCCAGGAGTGGTGGGGCTTCCCTTTAATCCAACATTACCACAGTAAGGGATGGAGCCAGCATTTTGCTTGGGGTGGAGCATTCCCTGCTCTCTCAAGCTGAAAGATGGCTTGTGCTCAGAGTGCTGTGCACAACCAGGCTCCACACAGGATGCAACAGGCTCAGCTTGGTGGGAAATGAAAAGGACATAGACTCTTTTGTCAGCTTGACTTGGTCTTAATAATGTTTAAATATCTGAAGGTCACTAAATTAGAGTTCAGAAACTTGGCACAAAGGCCTTTCTCTTAGATTATCTAGGTTTGCTGAAGTAAGACAACAAATGAGAATAAACCAAACTGAGCAAAACCAACAGCTGCTGCTGCTGAGATATTATTCTTCTCATTAAGCCCTATATGCTGAGCCTATAGAGGAGGGAGCATTTCCTGTCTCTCTTGCTGACAGTTCAGTATTAGGGCACAAAGGCAGGTCACTGTCCTTGGTGATAAGGTAAACAAAGATAAGAGCTGAAAGCAACAGAATATTTTTTTAACCCTGATAATTCACTCGGTATGAATTCCATTGTGGAGAGATTTATTGTTTACTTAGAACTCCTCACAAGAGCTCCTCGAGAATGCGCCAGACACACATTTCAGCTGAAAGCACTGGCTAGGCCTGCTCAGGGCATCTGCTACTTGTCCCTGGATTCATGTGTGTGAAACCTTACCGAACCTGCTGGAAAAATGCAGCCCCAAACCTTTGTCCAGATCTGCTTGCTATCCTGGGCTGGGAACTTAAACAGATGTCTTCAACGGGCAGCCATGCTCATGAAAATGTTTTGTCAAGATGCCAACAAAAAAACGCATTGCTTTCCTTCTCCACTTGCACAATGTCTGCAGCAGAGCAGCACAAGAGTGAAAAACACTGGTATATTATCTGACACTCTTAGTAGAAGAAGAATCAGTCTTTTCTCTACCTGGCCCAAGTAAAATTCCCCATTGCCTTCCCCTCCCCACTCATTTCTCCAAATGCAGACACACCACTACAGGGGGAGGCAGGAGTGGACATCATCACTGCCAACAACAGAGACTACCTTATCTTTTCTGTGTAATGGCTCAGCACCTTAAAGTAAAGCAAGAGTTTAAACATTTGCTAATTAGGAGAGTAGGGCATGAGATGAGAATTTGGGAGTGGTGAGTGCTGCCACAGATTAGGCTATTTAATCCTGCCATGCCTCCCCTTCCCACTCGGGAAGCAGAAATGAAACCGCTCCTGCTACGTGCCTGGGACCCCTGAAAAGTGCATTTGGTAGTCTTATCCCAGGAATACCAGGCGTAATTGCAAACCCAACCAGATTAGATTTAGACAAACTGCCCTCCAGAAGAGTATAATCAGGACGGGAGAAGCAATCAGGGATTTCTCATGGTTGGTGATGTACATTTGACCTTCCCTACTTTTTCACAGGATCTCTGCATTTCAACAGAAACAGCAATTGCTTCTCAAGGAGGACACAAAAAGGTTTTGTGGCAGTTTCAGTTCAAAACCAGGAGGAAACACCAATTTTGTGTAGTGGTTTTGGTTTGCCAATTTGAGATTTTCCCAGCCAATACACCAATTAATGTGTATTGGCTGGGATAGGTTCAGTTCAGAACTGATAGGTTCAGTTTTGGCCAAATGCCCTTGTACCCTCTAGAATTATTTACTCATTTCCTTCTGTGAGATAGGATTAGGAGGAAGGTAAAGCAGGCTCAAAACTTTACTAACAGGACTAAAAGAAAGAATAATAAGAATCAGAATAGGAAGGGGCCTGGCCCCGCAGCACAGCCCGCCCAGGCCATGCAGAAGGTCGGGCTGGCCTGTTACATGTACTCAGGCCAGAAGAGAAAGAGAGATTTCCGGGGCTTGTTCGCTACAAAATGTGAATCTCACAGAGGCGGATCTAGCTCTTTAATTGGTTTCACAGGTTGTCAATATTCAAACTAGCCCTTGATAGGTTTTGTCAAGTCATGGAGGAAGCTCTCAGCAGCTCCTCACAGAAAAATAATTTCCATGGGTGACTTCTTTGCTCCTTGCCAAATGTCAATTAATGCAAAACCAGCCCAGGTTTGTTGAAATGCTATTTTTCAACATGTGTTTTACTGAGGACATCCTAGGATTGCTAGAGATGGATTACCTATAGCCTTGGGCTGTCCTATAAATTGGATTGTGAGTTTAAAATGTTTCTTTTCCCTTTTCCGAAAGAGCTGTAAGCTTAGCTGTCGCTGAAGTTTCCAACAGTGTTCTTGGGTTTAGCTTTTCTAAGCTGATCTCATCTCCAAAGCTTACATTAGTTCTTGTCCATTCTGATTAGCCCCTCTATATTTCTCTGAGCAATCAAGAACTCTCTTTGGCTCTCACAGCACTGCAATACCCACATGTCCATATTCCTCTTGTGCGTTTTCAGATCACCACTACTCTTGCTCAGTGGGTACCAGTTGCTCTATTGCTTGCAGCAGGCGTGTACTTGCTCTTTTTCAGCTGTTCTCAGAACCTCTTTTTAGCAGCTCTCTTGCCAGATAATCTGGCAACTCAAAGTACAGAAGCAAGTTCTGTTATCTGTTCCAAGAGAAGTTTTTCCAGGAGCACTCAAAGATGCCAAAATCACGGAAGAGTTGTTTACAAAGGTCAGTACACACTGCACCAGCATGCCAACCAACTTCTGATACTCAGGTCAGCCAGGGTTTATCAATGTAATTAGTGGCTCTTGTTTGTAGGAAGCTAATTTCATTGAGCCCAGGCAGCCCACAAACTGAAGCTGAGTGGCTGTGGAGTCCTGAAGAAAAGTGCAGTAAAATTAAGCCATTCCAATGTACTATTATGGACTCTTGGAAGAGGAGGGATATTCCAACCTATGGTCATCGCCCCCAAAACATACTGGGGATCTTATCTGCTGTCTCCTTCTCCTCATTTCATGTGTTTAAGATGAGACAGAGACCCTGCACCCATGAACCTACCCGATGAACTATTTGTACAGCGTACAGTATGTTTGTATTGATATGCCACCTAATATATATTAGAGCAATATGTACTGATTGGTACAATGGGGCCGGGGCTATACCTCACTTTCAGAGTTGGAGGCAAATTCAAACACAGTCTGCCAAAAAACACTGGATAACATAATAAATTAGGAAAACTCCACATCAGTACAAACACACTTCTACCAACCCCTTTCTCTGGACCCATTTATCCCAATACAGTGAGGAGAATCAACAATATTACTAGGACACTTTTTCCAGGGAACTGTATCTATGCTATGGCACATCTCAATGCCGATATACAATAACTAAAGCTGGTTACCAGTGCTTGGTGGACGAACCACACAGTATATCTGTCCTGTGTAAATGTGAGGTTGCTAAAAGTGGCAAACAACTTCACATCCAGATATGAATATGGAACACATAACATAAATAGATAGGAGCCCTCACTATTGTCAAGAGGTATTGCTCCACCAGTGTCTACCTGTTCTCATGGATCAACACTGGAACATGTGCCCATGCCTTATCTGCCATTTCTCAAAAAGAGCTTGTTTTTAAAAAGAAACAAAAATACAAACTTCAGGGCAACAACTGATAAAACCCCCAAAAACATGGTAAATGGATTGATATAATTTCTTCAACTTGGGTAAGTTGTAAGTCTATCTCTGCCTAGGAGAGAAAAGAAATCAGCCCCCTTTCAAACACTGGTGACAGAAAAGAGTGACAGCGCATTTCCTGATAGTAGATTTGCCTAATTTGGATAATAGACTGTTTTAGAATTTTTTATGAGACAAGAAACAAAATAAAAATATAATTTAAAGGCATCAAACTAAAAATGCTTGTACTGAAAAAAAGAAGTTCTGTTGATAGAAGCAGCTATACATTTGCATACTTGCATGTATGCTAAAAAGTTGCACGACATTAACTGCATTGGTTTCTAAGTTAATATAGCTATCAGCTCTAGCTATATGATGTGTTTAGATAAGTATAGCTATATACACATGTGTACACCCACCCACATCCTGTTCTCCCTTCAACACCATACACAGAAATTCACTGTTCTTTTCTGTAAGACCAGCCATTTCTGGAACAGGAAATATGGAAAGGGCAATTTACATACAGTATTTTTCAACAAAGATCTAATTTAAAAACAAGACCAAAAAGAGCATAGATTATAATAAAGCACCCATCCACATGGTATTGACTAAAGTTTTCTATCACAAGGCATTTCAGAAATAAGCATCAGAGTCCCATACCACAATGTACACTCACACAAACACATATGCATGCACACATGCACACACAAAGGCAAGACTAACAGTTATTTGTATTTCCTACTTTGAGAGACAGGAAACCTCCCTTTGCATCTGTTTTTTTCTCACTAAGAAGAATAATTTTAATTACAGACACTTGGCAGGAAGCCAAGCTAGATTTTTTTTTATGACATCTGTCTAAGCATTTTTAAACTTCCTGCTCAATGTAACTGCCATCATTTTACAGACCAACACCCAGTTACAGCAAAAAGGGAGTAGCAAATGATTTATTCATTTTTCATGTTAACTCTTATCAGGTATATCATGCAGTTCATTGTTCTGAGAATTGACAGTACAGAAAGCAGATTTACAGGGGGAATTTAGGACTCAAGCAGTGTGGGAAAGGAAAAAAAAAAAAAAAGAAAACTCATGCATGGAAAAAACCAACACAGTTGTAACTTAACCCTAAAACAACTCAATGGTTCCTGCTTCACAGACTGATTTTCCTCAGTTTGACTAGGCTTTTTTTTCAGGGGAAAAAAAGAGGGTTGAGAATGGGGTAAGAGTCAGGGCACATTATATACTTATAATATGAGGCATCACACTACGGATGCCAGCTAGGTCAGCTTGGCATCAGGCAAATTTCTGCTGCATCAGTGAAGCTCCTCTTGGCTTGGGCAGTGCCACAGAGGTAGAGTCTGGCTTCAAAGTCCACATCCCAAGCTGGTACAGCCTCCTGCTTCAATCAGGCTACAGGGATAGGAACAAGGAATCCTGAGCACCTGTAACAAAACTAACTGCAGAAAAAGTGAACATTTCATTTTCAGATGCTGAGCATTAAGGCTGCCTTCCCTCCTTGTGCTTTCATTCTCTCATTACTAATGGCTCACAAGGCTGTATTGCATGGCTTGCTGTTTTCCTCCTGCACAGAGAGCACAGGGAGCTGAGAGGTGAAAAAGAGGGGGCAAAAACACTGCCAGAGAAGGAAAGCTGAATAATGCAGCAGCAGAAAATATGAGAGATTAATTCAGAGTGCTGTGGGATGGAGGGAAGGAAGCAAGGACAGAAGCAAAGGTGGACCAGGTGGCAGGAAGCTACCCTGCCATTATTCGCAGCTTTTCAGGTGCCTCAGCCTTCCCCTGAGATTTAGCAGGGAACCACAGCTCTTGGGCTAGGAGAAGGCTGAGGTCCAGGCTGTACTGGAGCAGAGAGCAGGAGAACTGGCCTCTGGCCACTCATCCCCTGCTGTGGTGGATCTCAAGCCACAGGCAGGTAGCCACACCTGGCTCACAAGAGTCCCAGAGGGATAGGATTTATAATGCACGTCAGAAATGCAGCTGGTGTCAGCTGTAAGAGTATCTGTCTCATGCTGGCCCCACTGCTGGGACACAGGTAAGCCTAATGAATTGTTAATGCCTTGACACCAAAGCTACATTTCCATTCTTTGCTCCAGTCAACCTAGATTTTATTCTTTTGACATACATATTTTCTTGAGCATGGTAAATTATTTTTCAGGATACATGAACAACATAAAACAAATGGCCTGGGAAAACTAAGTCTCCCTCCTGCACTTTTTCGTCTGTGGAGATGTAACCTACAGCCACCCTGAAAACACTGCAAAAGTCTCCATGTGATTTTTAATTTCCTGATCCTGACTGGAACCAGAACTGTGAATGTTGCAAGCCTCTGGAGGAAAAATTGGTATTGTCAGATTCTGCCCTAATTTTCCAAGATCCAGGAGTTTCAAAGAATATCTCAGCCCTTTAAGTGTTTGGAGACCTCAGTCTCACAAGTGGCTGACTGCCTTCTAACTTGAGTCAACACAGCTGGAAAATGGAGCAAAAAAACTAACCCTGAAACTTCACTGAGAACCAGATGTTGCCATTGAGCAGAGCTACTGTGTTAATAAAACACTAGCACCCCTGCGCTCCCTGAAACAAAATTAATAGCCTTAATAGATTTCCAAACTGTGCTTTATGCCAGAAAGAAAGCAGGAGAAAATTTTTGTATGGCTTGAAGGGACTGTGGAGAGGTATGGTTTGGTGTTGGCGCTGGCATTACAGCGCAGTGAGAAAGGTCTCTATTTTTAGGGAGGACGGGTTGCGTTTGCCACTTGGCAGGAAGCGATCAGGACCGGTGATTGCAACATTATTGCTGGACATGAATGATGTGTCACAACACAGGGTTTGGTACAGCACGCAAATGTTGCTGACATGTGCCCAGTGCTGTGTGCCACATAGTTTAAGCAGGGTCAGGAGTTTATATGTACCCCTGGGGCATACACTATTCTCCCAGTGCTACTCACATTGTAGCTGCAAAAAAAAAAAAAAATCTCCATGCTGTGGGCAGTAAAACAAAGTTTTCAGAGCCATTTTGCTTAAAAAATAGTGGAGTTTCTTTGCATACTCCCATCAAAGATATTTTGCTATCAACTACGAATGCCTCACAGGATGTAGATGTGTGGTGTGTGATATGTACATACATAGATAAGCAGGAATGCAAGGAAGAACTGAAAAACAACAGTGGTTTGTTTAAACACCCTGTTCCATCTCATCCAGCCACCATCCTATTATGAGCCACAGGGGACCAGCTTTCTGAGGTCACCAAGTTGTCAACAGTTGGAGAAAACGTTTGCTCAAATGCCCCTGGTGTTGCTCTGAAAGCAGTCACTGACATGACATCTACAGCCCTCTGCAGCAGAAGCAGCACTACTGATTTTTTAGCATGTGACTTAGAGTTGCCACAAACCCGATAAAGCTCATGTCTTTGGAGAAAAAAAGCTGACCTCTCTCCATCGTGCACAGCATCCCCCCCTTTTCTTCTCCCTTGGCACAGCAGATAAAGGGTCGTTGGAGCTGATGAGGAGCAAAGACAAGACCCACACTCCAAATGGGCACAACTCATGTGCCTCAGGCCCTGCACGAGTAGGCTCACATCAGTTTGGTGTGGGCCGGAAGCAAAGAGAAAAATGGGTTTCACCCTCCACACTGCTTTGCTGTGATGGAGCCCCAAGACCACTGGCAGTACTGACTGCTTATAGCGCTAATTTTAGGTTGAATCGCTGATACCACTTAGACCACTATGAACACCAGTGTCCTTAATCTGTGTGGGTGGTTTATGTTTAGCAACGATAGCAAAAGTAAAGCCAAATTAAAAGTGTAAATATGATGAGGTGTTTCAAATGCAGGGATGTACATTATAAATAATGTGCTGAATGTATCCTGTGCTCTGGTGCTTAACAAAATATAAATATGTCATCTTTCACCAGTTAGTCTCCAGCCATTTTTTAAAAAACAGATGAGGAAGCTGACTAATGAAAAAGGTAAAGTGTTTTGTATAAGGTCACAGATCACAAATTCAGTGCTAGAAAAGTCTGTTCCTTAAGCTAATTCCCTTGCTTTGTCACCAAATTATATTGGCTACAGTACACTTGAGCAATAAATTTGACTTTAAAAAACTCAAGGGCATTAACAAATTATAATTAAGCACACATTCTGCAATGAGATTAATTGTTTTTATAATAAGAAGCAGCAAAAACTAGTGCTTATAAATTACACATTGCAGGAGAGCATTACTCCTTCTTAGAGACAATAACAAATACTTTTGGCAGATTTTGAAGATACAGATGTGTGTGTATGCCTGTGCGTGTTTAGAATGCAGTAAAAGCAATAACAGCCTGGCTGCCCTCTCTGCTGTGCACCTTGATGGGGAAGATAAGTGATACTAGAATCAGAAAACACTTCAGGGCCTGACTTAATTCAAAAATACACAGTATTTTTTACATTAAGGCTGCTAAACATGTGAATCGTATTTCTTGGAGAGGAAGATTTAAGCAGAAGCCCCAAAGAGGCACCAACTGTCTCTGATAACTGCATAAACTGCATTGACACTCAGCTATTGTTTCTTTGCAGTTGGATGCTGAATGCAAAATCAGCTATGACATACCATATTCAAACTTTGAATGAGATGCCAGATTGAAACAGCCGTAATAAATATTTTCTTGTGCGTGTATGTTAAAGGCACTGAGCATGTAAAGCTCTCATTCACATTGGTGGAGATCGCTGGTGGTTGGTTCCTTCAACAAAATTAAGCACCTATTTAGGTGCTTAAATATAGAGTTAGGGGACTTATTTTAGGCACCTGTGACTTAAGAGACTACTGCTAAATACTATTTGTGTAGGCTGATGCTGAAATACTACCATGAACTTTCCATAATGTCACAAAAAATAGGAGATATACTAAAATTATAATAATACGTTCCCTTCCCTAATGCCCTTTATCTGCGAATCCCAAACATCCAGTAAGATAAATACAAGCATGCTCCATTAACCACATGAACAGCCTGTGGTCTTAGAGCAAGTCAGAAGTTAAGAAAGAAACAAGGAGCTCAAGTAACATTAGCCAACTACCACTTCCCTTTCCCTCTTTGTTCAGAGGTAGAGGAACACCATGACTCTCAGCAAGCTTGCTATGGTCCTTCTGAGAAAACCAAGCATTGGAACAGGCTGCCCATGGAAGAGGTCAAGTCACCATCCATGGACATATTTAATAGATGTGGTGCTTAGGGTCATGGCTTAGTGGTACTTGGCAGTGTTAGGGTTACGGCTGGACTCAATGATCTTACAGGTCTTTTCCAATCTAAATTCTGTGATTCTATGATCACGGATGCCATAGTCATGCCTGAGGGCATGACAAAGTTGAATCAAAAGGTAACAATATTTTCAGCTTAGAGTTTACTACAAAAAAATCTCCTACTGGCAAAGGAAATTACTGTATTGCTCGCTGTGCTCTTTCCTGATTCATTCCCCTTAAACCAGCCCAAGGTACCACCTTCCCCTGGCAGGAGGGCTGGTCAAACATATGCTTCTGCAGATGATCCAAGTGCCAGCTGGCACAGGGTAAGAGCGGCAGTCATGCACAAAAAGCCTGGCCCACATCTTCTCCTGACTGAAGATGCAGCTATCTCTGTCACCCACTTCAGCTCTTACTTCTTCCAACTAAGCTGTGAAAGGTGGGTCTGTGTCCTGACTTGCCACTCTGATGGGCAACCATCTCTCTTTTTCAGGATTAATCACTTAGATGGCACCTGGGTGCAGTTACTAGGACGAGCTTATTACAGCTTCTGGAGCAGCACTTCTGATTAAGCAGTTAAAATACGTGCTGCTATATCAATCTAACAAACAAAGCCCATGTTGTTCTTTGATAAACTGACAGCATCAAAGTGGCATGCATCAGGTAGAGAAGAGAGCTAAGGGATGTCTCAGCAATCATTAACTTTACAGCTACATGACTTCTTACACACTCTAGAAACTCAAGACACAGGGGTTTACCCCCCGCTGAAATCTTACTCTCTTCCCACCGGAGCCGTACAATCAGAATTTAAATGCCAGGAGCTCAGCCAGAGCTGCATGCAGCTGCCACTCAAGGTCATTGCTGGCACCTTCCTCCTGCCAGGAGGAAGAGCTGGGTGGGATGGGCCTCCTGCCAGAGGTTTCTGGGGCTCTCCCTAGGTCAGTGGAAGGATAGTTGCAATCCTGCTAGGCAGTCTTTTCCCATCGCAAACCACCTGGGCTCTTTCTGTGAGAGCTTTAGCTCTGCCTAGATTCAGGGAGTGAGAAAGCAGACCTGTGAATACACATCCAATGCTGGATGCAGAGGCACCCTCTGCACCTGGGGCCAGGACAAACCCCTGCAACTACAGCAGCATGGCCCAGAGAATGCACTAAGTCCTCATTAACAGTGTGATAAATCTCATCTTATATGGAAAACAGACAGCATGATGGACAGAAGAAGCTACTTCCTCCCAGCCCTGTTCTTACCAGTGGTTACACTGCTGCTGAGCCTGCTGGCTCTGACAGTTCAAACCCAAATGGTGAGTTTGAACTCTCCAAGTCCTGCAGGTGCTGTCAAACGGAGTGGGAGTGTGCTCCACACTGGTCCTGGATGGCTCTTGGAAAGCACAGTGCTGCTCCATGTGGCATCTGGCTATTTGTGCTTAAAGCAGGGCACTTTGGGGTGATGGAGATTGCAGATGGAAAAGGATTTCTTCTGCTCCCTCAACCTTCTTGATGAGCAACTGTTAACAACACTCACAGACCCTGCTCAGTGACTGAAACTGCTGCAGCAGAAAGATTGAATGAGACAGAGAAAAACTGCTTTTACGAATTAAAATACCCAACTTTTAATAAGATAAACAGCCTGCCTTGCTCAAGCAGCAAAGCCAGGCATTGATGGGTATGTCTTCTTCTATTTCACAGAGGAATTAAAAGATCATTGGCACCAGCCTTTGCACAGATGACATTTGAGGCCTCTTCATCTGTGCTGCTGGGGCTGCTACTTTGGGCACCAAACAGGTGAAGAGGAGCTCTGGGGGTTCAGACCTGCCTGACCTGCAAGTTCCTCTCACCTGAATGAACCCCTGAGCCTCCAATTTATTAAATGCTGGTAATCCTGCATGAATTCATCCTTTTTCTTACTCCTACCATGGGGTAGGCTCTTATCTTTAGCAAGGTGCGGTCCAACCTCACCAGAACTTTACAACCTTCTGTAAAATCTTTGTAAGCTGCATTTGTACACCCCATTTTCCCCTGAGGGGATACAGAGACTCTGGTAGCACCCAGCCTGGCATCCCAACAGTGGGAAGGATGCAAGACCTGCAGAGCAGCCTGCAGCAGGATTTTCCCTGACCACATCCAAGCTCATAAAGACAACATATGGCACTATGGCCTGAGCGTGAACATGGCACACTGCTAAACCTTACGAGGTTCTTGAAAAGGCTTTTTTGTTGGTTTTTCTTTTTTTTTTTTTTNNNTTTTTTTGTTGTTGTTGTTTTTGTTGTTTTTATTTTCTGTTTGCCAGCATATTACAACAAAATATTCTTATCATGTTTATAATATTTGTGTAATGAATAAGCTGCATGTTTTTGTTTTGCACATTAATTTTTTCTCAAACCTCCATTGCTTTATTTGTAAATGTATGAAAGCTCAAGATCTGCCACAAAATTTGCTGGTGAAATCTTCACCAGTTAAAAATATTATAGCTACACCTCTTGTACCACATGGAAATGTCATATGGGGCTGGCTCTCACAGCTGAGTTTTATTCCAGTGTGGTAAATAAAGTTATTAATACTTCAGACAGCATAAATAGCTGAGTATTTATTTTTAAATATACATAATTATCAGTCTGCTAACAGTTAAACTAATAGTTTGTTTCTTTAGACTTTTCCAAACAGGCTTAACTAGGACATAGACTATTTCTTTCTCATTTAATCCCAGCAATCTCAATTGGAAAAATGTGTCTGCAAAAAGTGACTTATTTGCAATGCCACAATACCTGTCAACATGACATTCTGATTTAATCTGGAGGTTATAGGGCAGGTATGCTTTGTTATGCTGAGGCCTTTTCATGACACTTGCAATTACAGAAGTAATAGTGTTGATCTTATGAATTAGAAATAAATAATTGTTCATTTAATGATTGATATTCACTGAAAACAATATTATCTTTAATGTAATTGAATAATTATTTATTGATGAATGGCTCATGATTAATTACAATTTACCTGCCTTAGCAGGATTTTAAAGATCAAGTATTCATTATTTTCAATGACAATGAAGTAAGAAAGAATATGACCACTAAACTTGATTATTTCAACACTATGATTTTTGAAAGTAGTTAAAAGATCTCAAAAACCTTCCTAATACATTAAAATCAAAGCCTGCCTCAGCAAAGATGGTAGACCTCTGCCTCTGGGTTACACATCCCTCTCCATTGTGAACTCCCTGAGCCTGAGGCTTTGGGGTTTCAACAGGCACAAATCAGCATACCTCCTTTGAAACCAGTGACACCTACAGAAAAAAAATCAATTTAATTGAGCATTTGTAGAGGTCACTGAGATAATTTACACTCTATAAGGAACTTGGATGCTGAAATTATGGCATCAATTGAAAAATACCAGATAAATAGTTGACAGTTATCATCTAATCGCTCAACAATGGATGCATAAGGATTGATTTATATGACATTGCATCAAGGTATCACATCTACGTTAATAGTATCCAGGAAGGGACAAAGGAAGTGACCATGTTTACACATGTCAACATCTTATGAAGCCAGATGTTGCTAAAACCCTAGCTAGGTTTTATCCCTGTTGCTTTCATTTCTGCTTGCAAAAGGAAGCATGAAAGAACTCTGATACTGGCTAAAGAAGCTGTTCAGAAATGTTTTCAGGCTTACAGATGCTACATGCATTATTTTTCTTAAGACATCCATTCCTTCATTTTGACTTGCTAATCAGTATCCTCAGTAGTCCTTAAGCAGCCCAACAACCTCAGTGTGTTTTCATAAGAGGGAAGAGAAATGTCAGATTCTTCACCACAGATCTCACCACTGGCAACAAAGCAGTTCATTCATTTAGCACAAAGCATTACTGGCTTTTTGTCTGTAGTCAAGAATGAAAAGAGTGATGGGATCCCTCCCAAGAATATAAGAGAGGATCATCTACATGGAAAATAAAGGTGTGAACACAGTGCTTCAAAAAGCACTTAATCTGGCTGAAAAAATAGCCCTGATGTAGTTGACTCAAAATCTCTCAAAATTCTTTTGTTCTGCAGGAAAATTTTTCCTTATTGAACCTGATCTATTTCCTATATTTGGATGAAAAGTATTTCACTATGATCCTTTCTTCCCCAAAGCCCCTAAACACCAATTCAGAAGCACACCTTGTCCCTTCCCTCCCCAGAGCATAATTTAAAAAAGAAAAGGAGAAAAAAAGAGTAATAAACAAGGTGGAAGTAATATAACAAATGATGCCTTATGGGGAAACCCCACTGCTCTAATAAAGAACCACTAGGAGCTTGGGATCATTCCTTTTTTGGGAGGGTTAATGGAGGCCCTGCTCCTTTGCATCACTGTATTAAACTCGACATTTTTTAAAGGAGAAAACACTCCTCACCACAACATAAAAGCTTTTGCCCACAGCACTGCCTATACGTGCCACTGCTCTTAGGGTGCAAAGCTAAAGCATGGGAAGTTATAAACCATCCTGCAGTCACTGCCAGCAGACAGAGGACTTTCTTCAGAGAAAGCCAGAGATTGTGGCAAGAGTTAAAAAAAACCGTTAAGATTACACAGTTCACTTCATTTTCCCTTAGGAAACTGAAACTTCCCTTTCATTCTACTCCTGCTCCCCCTAAATTATGTTCAATCCACTCATATAAAAGAGCTGCAATATAATATCCTTAAGGAAAATATATTCCAACTGTGAGGTGCACTGCTCCTATCTGACGACCTTGGAGGTCAAGGCTGTACTAAAAGAGCAACCAAAACACACATGAGCCTGGAGAGTTAAGCAAGAATACTTTGCAGCAGCTTTCAATGAGAATCCAAGGGAAATCTTGCATAAACTGATGGCTTTGGGGAAGCCACTTTGGATTGTGTGATGGCAGATCCAACCACTGCCTAATGAGAGCATCCTGGAAATTAAAGTTTCAGAAAAATTGGCACTGAGAAAGGCCCACTTTTTATGACTTCCACTAACTTGGTAAATATATAATTTCCCACTGTAGTTTAGAAAGATTTCACTCACTTTTTAAAGGTTAACGTGAAAAAGAAAACCATTAAAAAGATATCTGCACTCACCAATGTACTAATAACAGCTTTAATCATTAAAGATGGGTTTTATTTAATAAATGCCCTGCTACTGCCAGGACTTGAGATCTTGATCTCTTTTTCTTTTGTCCTGTGATACATTATAATTGCAGCTAGTGATGTTTTAGTAGAGGTTTCTAGTTGTTTATGAAGGCTTGGGACATCTTCTATGATCCACAATATATTGGTGCTGTGTGGAGAAGGAGCTTTGTGGAGCCTTTCAAATGACATTCTGAGTGTCTGCTTCCTTGTGAAGGCACATGCTATGATGACCCATGTGTTCTTCCTGGGTTCTTAGGAAAGGGGGCCTAAAAATCTAAGATTGCCTTTTCCCTTCATGCTACTTCTTAAACATTCTGAATGTGTTCAAGGCCTGAGTACTTGTTGAGAGTCAGTGTTGTTTTACTGAAGAGCAGTGGCCCACCCATCTTCCTTTCCCCTTTAAGGAAAACAGTCAACATCTCTAACATCAATACATAATCTTAAATCCACATTGCTTTGTCAATGTAAGCTTTTATGAATCTATGTCCTATTAGGTTTTTTGAACATCATATGCTACAATAAAATCCAGATCTAGGGTGGAAATTCTCAGTGCTACAGTGGTACTGTAGCAATAATCACAGGAATAAGGATTGCAGCAACATTCCCTCAGGAAGTCTGCTTTGCTCTCTGGTTCCCATGGAGCAGGGATGTGTAAATTATTAAAATGTACCACGCAGGAAAAGAAGGCTTCTATGAAAGTAAGTACAATTGTTATTTAAGAAGAGAAGGAAATAATGAAGAAGGGGCTTTTAAAAACATATCCGTAATTTTCCCACAAAGCAACAAGTAGAATTTTTACCCTTACTGTAGAAGTCTGTTTTTCTTGTTCTATAAAATAGATATTTTTAAAATCAGAAACACCAGAAACAGGAGTACAAAGCAAGTATGAGGGAATTACAGGCAAAGAGTAGATTTAAAGTATGACAGTAGCCAAGAACCTGTTCACTTATTTTACCAGCACAGAACTCTTTAGATTATCAAAGTCCATTTTACTTGGGCTTGCACCCATGATATACATTTCTCTGCTTGTTCTGGCATGCAAGAGAAAAACAAGGAATTACAACTGACCTGGCACAAACCTTCAAACCAAGTCCATGACAGCATTTACAAAGCTAATACTGTGTGACATGGTTAGCAGGTCAAATGAAAGCAAACCAGCAAGTGGAAGTAAATGATGTAAGAGAATTATTTAATTTGGTGTGGTAGAACAAGACTTCAATTGCTGTGTTGTTGCCTTAAAAATAATACCGAATGGATTCAGAACTCTAAATGGAAGAAAAAAAACCTGCCAGCAGCAGCTGCACTTTACACTTGAGTAGCCACTGGGGAAGCCAGGGGCAGGTCCTCAGCCAGGGTAAATTGCCCTTGCTCTGAATGGGACCTGAATTCAGTGGGAGCCTATATTTTCACCGACTTCAATGAGCTGCGAATTGGACCCAAGAGTGCCAGGTTTCCACCATTTCAGAATGCTCTTTTCCTCATTAAAATGTACTTACTAGTGACAGCAGCCAGTGTTAACCTAATGAACAAAGAAGTTCATTACTAACAAAAAGTGCTAATGCATCTTTACTTACCACTCATGACAAAATCATCTTTGAAGAAAGCAGGGCAAGATCCTCACCCTTGGCTGGCTTGGACAAATTCCTCATCCAAACATTATGGAAGTTCTCCAGCAACTGCCTTGAAAGCCTAATTGCAAGTACCACCTTGCTGGGGAAATTTGTTAAATATCAGTGCTGTGAAGACTTTATCTGGCCTTTGCCTGAAGATGCTGTTTTCAGTCAGATTTCCAAAGTCTCTCAGTATTAAAGAAGGTGTAGCCCTTGCCCTGGGGAAGCCGAAATAAGGAAAGGGTGTTTTGGGGATTTTTTAGCATACAATTTTTAAAGACTTTTTTATTCTACCCCCTTTGTTCTGAAAACCACACCAAGTTTCTTCAAGTCTATACTGCAGTTAAGGCTACTACTGCTGGGGATGAGGCAGCTGTGAGCCATCTAAGAGCAATGCAAACCACATCAGCAGAAAGGTCAGTGAGAGCTGAAATTTACCTGAGTAACTAGAGTAATTAAGGTAATTAACTCAGGTAATTAACTTGTCCTGTCATCAGGACCTTGGTTACTTAGCTAACCAAAAGTTAAACAAACCTTTTCTCTTGGTTATGCCACAGCCACTTCACCACACACACGGGGTGTGTAACTAGTGAGAGCTAGATGAGAACATTGCAGGGGATTTTCAAGGCATGAATGCCTGTTTGTCTCCCCAGCTACCACTTCAGCTTTTAAGAAGTAGCTGGTAAAATGTCTGGCCTGAATATTCTCTGTCCAGCATCCTGCCAAAATAGTCGTACAAGCTGAGCATAAAATGCACCCTGAGGTGCTTACCTCAGAGCTGCATAAGAAGGAATTACACAAAAGACATACTCCAGGGCATCAAGCTCACTAGCTCCTGAATGGAAGATGAGTGATAGCAGAAGTCTGTAAGTGAATCTTAAAAAGAACTTGAGTCACCTCAGGACAACTGAATTCAAAGAGCCCCCGACAGACTGCAGAGTAAGAAAGGATTACTGCATCCAGACTCATCCTTCAGCTCTCTAGCATTCTTTCAGTATGGAGCACACTGCAGGCAAAAGTAACAATATTTCTGTACCACACAGATCACACCCAGAAGCTGGAAATACCTTGAAAGACCGCTGGTTATATTTTTGGCTTGTGTACCAATAGTAAGGAATGAAAGATAGGACTCTCTTAAATACAAAACAACAAATCCAAACCTTAGCTCCACCCTCCCAACACCAAACCCTTAACGAGCATTAGAAGCATTGAGTGTTAATTGCTCTACATCTCCAAGATCTCAGCCTCCTGAGAGCATTACATTAAAAGATAATTCTGGCTACCATCTCACAGCACTGTACCAAGCAAGAAATCTCCACAACCTGCCATAAATGGTGAGGAAATACAGCATTGCTGTAAATACCACCACGTCTCTGAGCAAAATCATAGTGACAGGCACTCTGGTCTGCTGCAGTTTACAATTGCATGAACTGGGGGTGTGGGTAGGGTATTGTAAAAAATAACCAGGATACATTTCAAAACAGAGAAACCCATTATTTGCAAGAAAAATGCAGGCAAAAGAACTGAAAGGCAAAGGGTATTGATGGAATCTTAAGTCTCTGGGTGTTGATCTTATTATGCTAGAAAATTACTTTATCCCCTTATCCACAATGCCATGTTTACTTAGCAGGCATTAAAAAGGAAGGAGAGGAAAAAGGGTAAAAGAACAAAACCTACAATGACCGAAGCTAAATTTATACTCACAACAGAGACAGATAAAGCATCCCAGGGGACCTTATCAGTTTTACACAATAACCAACAGCCTGTTTCCTGTATATAGCAGCTTAAGGTCGGCGGATGTTTATTAGAGGCAGAGGGGAAAGGAAATGCAGTATCTTTGACTGACACCGCATGGATATATGAGAAGTACTATTTATGCTTTTGAGTTGAATGAGAACCACAGTGACTCATAGATGTCTTATACTTAATATTCCCATTAGTGCTCCAGGAACACTGAGCAACACTGTACCAAAAATGTGGGGTTTGTTTACTGTTCCTAACAAGACGTATTAGAGGGTAGCAAGAATTTAGGCTTCTTCAATCCATTACCACCTCTCAGTTAAGAATCACTGGGATTGATCAACCTCTTTTCACCCTCTTTGATTTTTTAAAAAGAGACATTAATTATTAAACATTTGTATGGTGTCCAGTGGGAATCCAGTCTAGGTTAAGGCCACACTAAATACAGCTCTGTGGTGTGCTAGGGAAATTGGCTGTCTGTGTGCTAATTCCTTTCATTCCTGGAAGCCTTGGGGAAACATGAGAAGAGAGGTAGGCATTTGGTCCACTGTTTTTCTATGAATCAAGCTAATACATTATTGAAGCAGGAGTTTTAGAAACACAATGGGCATGGGGGGCAGGGATATCTTGTTTAACCACAGCTCTCTGCTGTGTGCTTATGTTGAGAAGCTTAAACCAGAGGTGGGGACAGCAAGATGGAGCAATTAGGGACATACTGAAGATTTAACTGAGACCCTTCCCTAGAGAGGCCAATAGAGATTCCCTTGCTATCACCATGCTGTGGTGAGCTCCAAGAGAAGGTCTGTGGAATTCCACTGGCACAATTTACCTCTGCACAGAGCCTTGGGGGCAGCCATGGGTGTAATACTTCAGATTCGGAGAGGTAACAGACAACATGATGCTTTGTATTTCATGAGGAAACAAAGCATATGGAAAAATGGGGCAACTTGCTTCTTCGTTGGAAGAGATTACATAAGAAGTCAGTGTCTGCTGGAAATTTGAAACTAAAGGAACAACATTTCACTTTGGAGAACATGAACTACCTTTGCACATTAAAAAAATGCTTCCTTTGCTTTCCCCTCCTCTGTAAGACAATAGAGCACAGTGACACTTCTCTTACTTGTTTTTTAAACACCAACCACTTCCCACAGTGCTGTACAGAAAACCAAACAGTGGTCACGCTGCTCTTAGGGCTTTACTTGTCTTGGCAAAGGACATTACTTTTTTTGGGATTCCATACAGAATTGACATAGTCCCTGAAGTCAATGGCACAAGATTTTCCAATTCCCAAAAGCCCCCAGTGGGACAAAATGATGAAGACAGGAACAAGGCTGAAATGGAGCAACAAGTCTTTTCCCCCACCTCCAGGATTACATAGACTTGCAAAGAAAGGGTGTATGCCACTGTTCTAGAGGGGGTTTGTAACTGGACATATTGTACAAGATCTAAAAAAAAAAGATTATTATTATTATTATTCTCTGAAAAAAAAAAAAAACAAAACCAAAAAAAACCCACAAAAAAACAGCAAAACCCTTTTCTCCATTACCCTGGACAAAAGACAAGTATCCACCCTTTGCCCCAGTTACCTTCCACAAAAGTTTGTGTGTACAACTGCACACAGTTTAACCTTATTCTAATACACATTGGTGCCAACCTATCTTCTGGATATGAATCATGCTTCCTCCATGGTGGAAGTGTGTAGATGGGAGGAAAGCTGTAGCTGAATGCTTTTTAAATATTTCAAGTAATATTCACAATAAACTGGATGAAAACTTACTTGCCTCACAAGAAGGACCTCTGCTCTAATTTAGGAACACTGACTTCTAATCCTAATTCCTCACTTTGGAGCTGCATGTTTGTACTACGGTCTATGTTTGCCCTGAGCATTCACGGGGTTTGATTTCTGCAGAAGGTTTCCAAAGAGAGCTCACCTCCCACCTAGATGTTGTGCAAGGGGCAGTGAAAGATCTGAGATTCAAAGGGCATACAGGTATCATGGTATCATACTGGTATCACAGTGTGCTTGATGCACACAGCTCTCCTGAAAGTGCAAGTCTCATTCGAGTGCTTAAATGGAGAAAACTTTGAGAGAGATTAAGTACAGTTAGGCTCATACATTTCTTGCTCTGCCTCACAAGCTGGACATCACCTGTATAAAATGGCAGCAGGATGGAGCTTCAGGCCAGCTTGGAATTAGCAGCACAGTCCATAAATACTTGATCCAGAGATCAAGTACTCCGAGAGGCCCTGCCATGCCCTCTAGATTCAAACCTCTGCTGGCTTAAGCCCACCTGGATACGAGGCATCCACTCAAAGCTTCTCTATCATCCACTAGATTGGGGGGGCAGGGGGGGGGGCAAGGGCAGGGGCAGAAATAATGAAAGGCTTTGGGTCAAGATAAGGACAGGGGAATCACTCAGCAATTACCATCAGAGGCAAAGCAGACTCAGCTTGGGAAAATTAATTGAATTTAATACTAATCAAATGAGAGTAGGATAATGAGAAGTAAAACCAAATTTTAAAAACACCTTCCTCCATCCCTCCCTTCTTCCTGGGCTCAATACCCTAGAGCTTCCTACCTCCACCTCTTTCTCAGCAGTGCAGAGGGATGAGGAAGGGGATTATGTCACACATTGTTTCTGCTGCTCCTTTCTCCCCAAGAGGAAGACTCCTCACACTCTTCCCCTCCTCCAGCACGGGGTACCTCCCAAAGGAGACAATTCTACATGAAAATCTTCAATGTGAATCTTTCCCATGGGGTGTGGTTCTTCACAAACTGCTCCAAAGTAGACTCCTTCCACGGGGTGCAGCCCTTCAGGAACAGATTATTCCTGTTTGGGTCCCTTGTGGGGTCACAAGTCCTGGTAGCAGACCTGCTCCAGCATAAGTTCCTTTCTCCACGGATCCTGCCCAGAAGCCTGCTCCAGCTCAGACTTTCCACAAGGTCACAGCCTCCTTTGGGCACATCTAACTGCTCTGGCACAGGGTCTTCCACAGGCTGCAGGGGCACAGCTACTTCACCATCATCTTCACCACAGGATGCAGGGGAGTCTCTGCTCTGCTGCCTTGACACCTCCTCTCCCTCATTCTTCACTGACCTGGTGTCTGCAGAGCTGTTTCTCTCCATGTTCTCACTCCGTTTGTCTGACTGCTGCTTCTATTGCACAGGCTTTCCCTCCACCCCTTCTTAACTCTGCTATCCCAGAGGCACTACCATCATCGCTACTGGATTCAGAATTGGCCAGCGCTGGATCTGTCTTGGAGCCAGCTGATGTTGGTTCTGTTGTACATGGGAAGAGCTCCAGAAGCTTCTTAGAGAAGCCACCCCTGTAGTCCCCCCCAGTACCAAAACCTTGTCACACAAATCCAATAGAAAGCCTCCCCTCTGTGATAGCATCCTGGAGGGGTACCTCTCTAAAATTTAGGCAATATTTGCACCACAAAAAGCCACCAAGCAAATGTTTGGAAAAAAATCTATTCTCAGTTGCAGTGGAAGCCAGCTCCTCCGACTATTTTGGAAAGGAAAGGCAGGTGGAGACCTTAATCTATGGAGCAGTTAGCTGTGGCTGCACATCTCCAGCTTTTCCAACAAGGAGAAGCAATGTATGTCTCCAGCTACGTCCAAGAGCTCAGCCTTGAGGAATACAAGTCAACCAATAGCAACAGCACTTCTTGACCCTCACAGGCCTGCTTTGAATAAAAATAGGGATACACTGAATTGAAATCATTGAGGTTGGAGATGGGAATGAGTTTGCTGTGAATCACATGGCTGCAAAAAGGGTATGACGTGCACAGCCTTCTGTATGGCACGAGGGAGGGAAGACAGGTGTCTCATGAATTATGAGTAAAGTGGGACAATTTAGGAAAAGTTTTAACTTTAAAAAAAGGAAAAAAAAAGAGGAGACCAAAAGCCATTAGATACATAACCTTCTAGTCTAATATGGCCATAAATTAACAGCTGCACTATATTATGTAAATTTATGTTAAATTATTCACTACCTGTCACCATATCTCCATAAAAAATCTACATACTGACATTTACAAAAAATGACATCTTCTGATAATAGTTTTGCTACATATTTCAATGGCTGCAATTGCCTTTTAACCATCTTGACTGCTGCTGAGGCAAACACTACTGAAACAGAGATGCTTTAGGAGGTCTAATGAATTCATTAGTATTCACAGATTCACCCTCTGGGAGGGCAATGTCCATGTAAGTCAGTGTCCTTAGGCAGCACACCTCTTCCTTTAGGTTCAGAACTTGCTGGAGAGAGGCCAGGAAGGATCTTGGTCCCTCCATCACTCCAGTCATGAGCTGGAATTGGATACCCTGAAAGACCCTGGCTGCACCCATTCAGTGCCAAATGTGCTGGTCACTAAGCACAACAGGGTACTCCTTTGCCTGTAGGAATCAAAGCAATCATCCAATTGTGAAAACCTGAATCAGAGCTGCTCTTGAGATAAGATGCTTTATGAATCACACCTGGTTTGAGATGGAACTTCAACTGCCCATCTGTGTGCTTCTTCTGACTGCAATTGACACACACAAGTGGGGTGCCCCAGCAACCCTGACTGCAGTGAGGCACAGCACACAGGGGCACATTATCCATGCTTATTCTAAATAGAACATACAGTGAGTTTGGGAACTGGTGTGTGTCTCATCCTCCACAGCTTCTGAAGCAGTGGTGTCCTTCCCCACCAGTTAGTTACAGAGGGAGCTCATGATGTGGCTTCACATGAGCCTCACACAGATTTACTCATCCCACCGTGCTGCTCTGCAGAGACGGTGAAACCTGAACAGCAGACTCTGGCTGTTGGCCTCCTCCTGAAGGGTCCAGGCAAGGAGTTCTGTCTCAGCCTTCCAGACAAGGAGGGAATCTGACTGCTTTCACCATGCATATGCTGACTGACCTCTAAGATCCAGCTAAAGCACAAACAGACCTACACCCACAGAGCACCTACTTTTTAGGTAGCTCTGCCATGGGTTAAGGTAACAGCAGTAACTGCAGTTCACTGAAAGACTTCCATTGATTCACTTTGGAACAAGCAAAGGATAAGGAAAAAAACCTTGAAGATAAGTTCACTAAGATATGGGAAAGAAGGTCAGCCTCTTCTGCTTCTTCCTGATAAATTTTGAGTATAAGCTAAGAGAAGAAGCAAAGGGCAAAAGATAAAAGGAAATTCAAGTGCCCTCCTATTAAGCCAAAACCCATGCTATAAACGACTGATGTACTTCCAGGGCCACTGTCCCTAATTTGACCTTGCAGTTCTGCTCAGAAACATTAAGCCAACATTTCAGAGATGGGAGAAAGGAAGAGGGGATAGATGTTAAAGAAAGAAAGAAGGGAGGGAGAGGAAGGGAGGGAAGGAAGGCAGAAGAATAAACAAGCTTTTGCAACAGTAGGAAGCTCTCTCTTAATTCTGAGCTAATGAAACGCTTCTAACCAGGCCCAACTGCTGAATATTACAAGAGCCATCATCTCATGTGGATTGCATGCAGCTTTATTTTCTACTCCCCTGCATGGACTGAGTATGATTCACAGCACAGTCACAGGAAACAGTCATTACTATTTATTTGGAGTGAGATGAGTGACTGCTCTAAACAGCATCAACTGCACCTGCGTTAGTGCAGAGAATCTTTTTTTATTAAGCACACCCATGCCCTCTTTTTTTCCTTCTGCTCTTCAATACTCTCTTCACAAATAAGATTTTATTTCAGTGCTGGCTGCATCACTGAAAAAGGGAAGAGGCAAATTTACAGCAGCCATTAGAGAAGATGCAGAAGCATGGCAGCACATCCTGGCTTCATCCCTTTGTGCGCACAGAAACATCCTCATATTGTGCATATGCCACAAAAACAGTCTGTACACAAAGAGAAAGAGACAATTAATGAAATATAGCCACTTTTATTAAAATTGTAATAGTAATTGCCTGGCTGTGGGTGAGCCTGCTTGCCCCCATTTTGTACATTTGCTGCAGCTGGAATATGAACTCACCCTGAACTCACTCTGCTCCAGACAGTCCTGAAAAACAGCTCATCTTCCTCAACCTCTGAGCAGCTCCTCTGTTTTCTTTACAAGACACTGCTCACAATTTTGCTGCAGCAATTTATATCCGGCTACACAGAGAGGTGGGCAGCTGGCTCCCTGGCTTGCTGCTGCTCTTTCTCCTGCCATACTTTAGCAGCTGATGCTGAAGCCTCCCTGGCTCCCACATACTGTAGCTATGAGGTGACAGAGCCTCAGTCAATTTCCTCAACACTTTATTCTCCCCTTTAGTAGTCTCTGCTGATGAAGGTACTCTTTAGACTGCTATTTTGAATTTAACACACACTCGAAGCACAGACCTCTCTCTCTCTTCTATAGCCTTCATTGCCCAAGCACATGCACCTGATGTGCTTACAAAAAATGTCCTTGCTGGTAAAATCCTCTTAAAATGGCTCAGGTCTGTTTTTGCTGGTTTCAGGCCAGCACTAAGAAGAAGCTAAGGCCACTTCATCCGTCTGCTGTAGGTATCAGTATGTCAAGTACCTGCATCCCGTGATGCCATTAAAAGCTTGAGGAGATTAAAAGTGTGGGTTTTCTTGTTTGTCTAACAAAGTAAGGTACTTCACAGTATAATGGATTGCTCTTGAAAACTAATACTCCTAATAGCAGCAAACAGATGCACAGACTGGACTGTTTTATCCATATTGAAGTTGGGTACTTATTTTTTGTAAATCATATCTGGTCTCTGGAATGAGTGTGACTTCAGATCACAGCAATTATGGGACCATCCTCTCTTTTTTCTTATTCTCCTGTGTAATCATTCCGATGCCACATGTGACTGACACATAGAAAGCTTCCTCACCAAACTGGGAGAAGATTAGAGCTCAGGACCTTCATGGATGAAAGGTCATGGTGAAATCAAAAATACAAAGGAGAGCATAAAGGAGGCACAGAGCTTGGAAGCGAGGACAGATAACAGAGGGAAGAAGGGGCAGCAATGACACTTTGTGGTGACTTCTACTGTTTACAGTACAAGGGTGTGGTAATCACCTGTATATCCACACACAGATGCTAAAGCAGTTGCTATAGATAAAAAAAGATGGTGCAAAAAAAGCAGGTTAGGAGAGTTAAAACATAAACCACTAAAAAATGCTTTTGACAGACCTAGCCATTATATCACATGCTGTATACTTTTCCCTAGCTGATATTAAAAACTATCTTAGTACTGGTTGTCTCATCACTACCTACCAAAGGATTACTAAAAGACAACTTACTTTTCACCTCAGGTCTCAGCAACTGCAGTCTCTGCCCTGTGAGGAGAGCGACACAACATTCTTCTACCAGGGTGATAGATCTGCTCCACCATCCACATCAACATCCAAGCAGCAGATGTGACCAGCCAAGAAGTAAGGACACTCATTTCATTGTTGCAAGAGTATGTATAGATAGTGGAAGCAGTATTATATCAGGCAGGTGAGAAATACATCCTGGAGCATTAGGTCTTTTCCTAATTCCAAAGAGTAGATTTTAAATCCTAAGGCAGGAAGATCGCCAAAGGCGGTCCAAGTTATGCCACATTTTGTTTTGCAATATAGATATTAGCTCACTAGGCACTGATCCCAAACTCTTATCACTTCACTTTTGCCTTCAATGGCCATCAGCATTATCTGGGGACAGATTCTCCTCCTGGTTACAGCACAGTAAACCCCTGAGCTGACAAGGTTATTCCATAGTTACACCCCTAGAACTGAGAGGTAGGTCTCATATTATATTTTATTTTATTTTATTTCTGCAGCTGGAGGGAGCTGAGGTACAACATGAGAATAGCCTCGTAGACAGGAGCAGCACAAGGCTGTGCTTACAGGCCTGCATGGAGGGGAATGAGCTCTGGCCCAGCTGGAAAAGGAGCTACTCCACATCCTCAGCCTGCGGAGCTTCCCAGGGCAGAGGTCACTGTCACACCAGCATGGTGAGGGCTTGAGTATCCATCCACTGCACTTGCCATTGCTCTCAGAGCCTTCCATCCTCAACACCATCAGGATGCAGACTTCCTTGTCAAATTATTTTAAGTAAAAGCCAGGGTTTGAGACAGAAAGTGCTTCTTGACATGTGAATTCAGCCCACGAGCAGAGCGAGAGCTACAAAAGATTCACAGGCTCCCCCTCCCCCACAATGCTTAAATGTTTAATTAACAATTTCTAGAAAGCAGATCATAAATGGAAAAAGGGCAGATTTTCAAAACTATCAGCTTGTAAATGAAGAGCCAATTCTCTGGCAAACCTTCTAACAAGATTTCACATTATTTGTTTTATGCTTCCTAAAGATCTGTCCCTAGCCTAAATCCCAGCAGGAGGAGACGCCATTGGAGTTTAATTACATTCCACCTATGGGAAACATCAAGAAACAGGGATCTGAAAAAAAAACCCTAAGACTTGGTCTAAAAAGAAAAAAAAATTAACTATAATCTGATTAAAGCAATGATATGAATGTACTATACCTCCCATCCACAGGTTTAAAATATTATCTTCTTACAAGTCTCAAAGCAAAGAGCCAAATTGTCTTGTGAAGCAAATAGAATAGTTATACCATCAATTTACAGCACACATTCAGCATTCAGGCCTACGGTTTAAGTAAATAGTTATGAAACATGGCATTTTAAAGGATTTTGGTGCTTTGTTTAAATTTTTTTTTTTTCTTTTATATGAACTAGACATGCCACATGCTGTGCTGAAAATCCTTGTGACTCAGGACAGGTTTTTTTTAGAAATAAGCTATGGTTAGTGTTGCAAGGGATTAGCACACGGTCTGTGCTCTCCTGGCTGGGGGGTGTGTCTGTGTGTTTGCACACCCACCTCACAAACATCTGCCTGGCCCCCAGCAGATGCTGAGGCTCGTCTCACCCGGGCCAGGAGGGTGGGCATGAGTGAAGGATGTGCATAGCAGAAGCAAAAGGGGGACTCACTGATCCACAGTCATGGCAGGGGAACCTGCTGCCATAAGCACAGGCATGAAGGAGATGAAAGAAAACTGCAGGCAGCCTCCTCCAGGTATAATTCTTTAAATTTGGGAAATCCATCTAGCTGAAATATCTTTCTCTGCAGGAATAGGGCAAATGACTCCTGTGCGTTCAGGTGGGACACTTGAATGGTGGACTAGGCAGTGGAGGAAAAATACTGCGTCCTAAGGTGAGAGGACAAACTAGGCATTGCCACTGTTCCCCCTTCTGGTAGCCCTAAATCACCCACCTCAGGGCTCTGTAACTGGCCAGGATGAGACCCAACCTCAGCACTCAGAGAGGAGCTCCCAAAAGGGGCTGCAAAAGGAGCAGTGAGCACCATTGACTGTCTGGAGTCGGCACCCTGTCCTGCTGTACACAACAGAGAGACTTGCCACTGAAGAAGCACTGAAATATTTAATCATTCAAAACATTCAAGTGCGACAAAATTATCAATGAAACTAATTAAGAATCTTGAGATAATAAGCACTGATGACAAAATGTTCCACTCCAGTGCCTGCCATCAGGCAGTCAGGATTTATAATATCAGTCATTTATAAAGCTTACACCCTGAAGGATCTCAGTGCATTTTCAAAACATGTGCCTCTACATCCTCATAGCCCTGCTCCCCAAGGTGACTCAAACCACTCATGCACACCCAGCAAAAGTTCCCAATTAGGGGTGAGGACTTCAGACCATGATGACAGAAATGTGAGTATAAACAAACATCATGGCGAGCAGAGAAGCTGGGAAGTGCTAGCTTTAGTGTCTGCAGGGCCAGGTCCTGAGGTCTCAGCCAGTTCAGCTCTATCACAGACACCCAGAAGGGAAGGCCACTGGAAGGTGAGACAGCAGTGCACAGGGCAGACTTGAGGAGGAAGAAGGTCACAAAAAGAACAGGGCGCCAGCAATTTTATGTACTGGGATTTTTCAGCAATTTAGGACAGGAAGTGAACTGGTGTCAGGCGATCAACACTGCAGATGGGTCTTTAAGCAGCCAACATGTAAATGGGTTTTGGCAAAGATACTGCAACTAACAGTCTTTTTTTTTTTCTTTTTTGTGAGAAATGCCATTTTTAGGTACAGTAAGGGAAATGTTGCCTTCTGCCTGCTACGAGCAGGTGTACAGATGTCGACAGCAAGTTCAGGCGAGTGCCAGGTACTTGAGAATTGTTACTGGGTATGTGAGCTGCCTCACACCATCTCCAAGCGTTTGCAGGATGCAGGTTTTATTTTCTGCTGAGGTTTCCAACGAGCTGGTTCTCCAGCAGACCCTGTCTCTGGGCTGAACTGTGCAGCACAGCCCTATTTTAATGTCATCTTTGTTTCTAAGTTAAGCCATCTCTGCCAGGCCAGCTCCTAAGTGAGAGGATTGGTGGGTCCCTGTGAGTCACCTGCGTGGCTCCCGAGGAGTTGCCCACGAGACAGGTACAGCTACTCTGGAATGACACCCGGTAACCGCAACAGCTAATTTCAGACTCAAAGCACCAATTTCCCAGTCACTTTGTAGCTACACTGTGTTACTGTAGCTGGTTCTCTGCACAATTATCTCAACACTTAGTAAGTTCTTCATTTCCGAGAGAGCTAAGAAGCCTTTTATTTTCACTTTAAAGAAAGCAGACGTAGTCCCCTCTAGAGGAAGTAAATAGCAATATTTCTTGCTCATATTTTGTTTATTATTAATGTTTGACAAATAATATTATCTCATCATTAGTATTAAAATACCTTTACTTCAAAAGAAAAATGTAATAAACAGGCAAGAATTTAAAACCCAGGTGCCCATGCTATTGTGGCAATGGCATGCATCAGGCACAGGCAGTTTGAATATTTTATACTTCATAATTTTTTTTCTTAAATAATTAAGTACCTTTAACTAGTGATTGTCCAGCCCTACCACTGCTTGGGTTTAACAGTGCATTAACAGCTCTGAATTTTCCTTTGGTGGTTCTGCTTCTCCCTGCTCTGAATCCAGGCTGTCTACAATCCCTGCTTGACTTCTAGGTTAGAGATCTGTTTCCTGCCTCACTCTGTAACAGATGTAAATCCATTTTCTACAGCTTTTCCCCTTGCAGTAGACTCAAACAACTCCAGTTAAGATCTCTAATGTTCACTGGCTGAACCAGCATTCATTCTAGTATGTCTCAGCACAGTGAAGAAACCTGCTCGCTCCAGCTGGTGATGTGGGCTTATTTGATTCTCTGTTTGCCTCTTGCAGAGCAGAAATGAAGAGTTAAAATCCCATACCTTGGTTTGATTACTGTGCTGCTGACAGAAATGCAGAACTGGACCAGGAGACAATATATACTGAGCCACTAAAGAGTTGTACCCTTTGGACAACTTATTGAAATTAAACCTGTTCTCCCACAAGCTTTTTTAAAAAAATGTACTACCAAAAATGACCTGGTCTATAATTATCATCTCATAGCATACTCCAGTGTTGATGGATATACAAGTGTACACGCATTTAGATGCATAAAGATGCACATGAGGGCTTGATAGCATTTGCCAAAGCACTCACTGCTTTGAATTTGCATATCTGCATGTGCACAGCAAGGGTCTCATGGCTACCACATTTCTCTGGAAAATCTGAATGTAAGTGGGATTAAAATTATTACTTCCTTAACCTGAAAGGCCAAAAATGCAAAGCACAGTATTTGGATTTCAAGCACCACTATGGCAATTAGCTTTGACTTGATAAAAGATCTGGTAACAATGTTTTCCTACAAAACAAAACCTTAACCCCCAACTCGAGGCAACACTTCCCATCTAATTTCTCTCAATGCATTTATAGAACTATAGAAACAGAGAATAAATACATCGACAAAAAGATCTCACAACACTGAGAAACACTTAACTGCAACAACTACAATACTTGAAACCTGAAGGGCACACTGAGCAAAACCAGGTCTGTAAGATAAGCTCAGTAAGATTTCACACGGGAGGAAAATTGCTTTTAGAGTGCTCTATGCAATTCTAATACCCACATTTTTCCGAAAGATGTTAAAAATCCACAGGAGAACCTCTGAAAACAGGCACACATACTGTCCAACTTCTAAAAAAAAATTAATAAATTTTTAAAACAGAAATCATTTTAGGAACACACAGTTTTAATACAAGAAAACACTAGCAGATGATATCACTGTGGTTTACAGGCACGTCCTAATCTTTATTTAGGAGAAGGATAATTAACTTAGGAGAAGAGATGAAACAAAACTGTGGCAAATTAATGAGAAATTTTTGCCAGAAAGATTCAGGTAGTAGGGCACGACATATTACCAGCTATTTTTATGCAGGATGTCAGGACTGGTGGTGAGATGAACCCATACAGCAGCAATGGGAATCAAAACAGAGCCCAATTCCAAAGGTCACCAAACATTAAAAAAATTCACATCTGAATGTTGTGGCCTGGGTCTATCCATGGCTTTTCATGTAAAATCAGAGCTAGGAAAGAAAGCAGGACATTCGCTTAGCACCAAGTCTCTGTGTCCTTGCATTGTTCTCTCATTTAAGTGCACTGCTAAAGCTCCACTGATAATAAAAGATTGATTTAAAAGAACATTCCACAACCTAAGCAAACAGTGAGCCTGGCTAATGTTACATATCATATCCTCTTGTCATTTACTGCTACTCTGTGTGTTTACTGTGCCTCTCACTCCCCCTCAGTACCAGCCGGAATTTGCAGCAGAGCAGCTGGTCCTCCTGGGTTGATGGCACAACTGCAACCCTGAGCCCAGCAACAGCAGCCTCTTGATTGATTATAAAAGCATAACCCTGCTCTCTGCTAGGCTCTGAACCAAAGCAACCTCTGTTGTGGTCTTGTGCCCAGTCTGGGACGTTAATTGTGGTGGTCTTCCTGCCCAGCCTGGGACGCCACAAATGCTGGGATCTCCTTAACCCCAGGAGACCCCGCAATATGTAGAAAAGTCCAGGTTTCCGGCCCGTGCTGTTGAAGGAGTAGTCTGGAGTCATTTGTTGGTGTTCTCAAGGCAGTTTATTAAGTCCTTATCAAAGAGAGATTTCTCTGCTCTGCCAGGGTTGACACAGAACGCGTCCAGAGACACACTGTGCCCGCCCCGGGTGAGCTGTAATCTTTTATACTAAAAACTACGTATTAAATGTTTACAGTTAAGTACCAATCTATGCCCCTCACATCACCATGTCCAGATCTGTGTCAAACCAATCCAAAAGTGCCAGCATCACCAAGAAGATGGAGGTGATGAAGAAGAACACAAGATAACATGCCACGTGTAAAAATCCTCCATCTTGTATCTCAGACCCCCCTGTACAGATCTCCAACCCCCCTGTACAGGGCCCTAAACCCCCTGTACATACATTCAAATTACCTTCTTTTTACTTATAACTACTACTATTTTACTATCTAAGTTTTTGTGACCTGAAATTCCTCATACAAAGCTGACAACCTGTTCCATGGGTTAGAATCAGAGTTACAGGTATTTTTAGTATCATTCCAGGGTCTCTGACACCTCTGGCAAGGCTGAAAAGCCTCCTGACCAGGTTTTGGGTCGGCCAAAGGCATCATAGGAACCCCCTCGGTTCCAACAACCTCCTCCAAAGGCTTTGGGTCAAGTCTTTGCAGATTTCCTTAATGACAGGCACCTCTACATCACAGTGTGAAGCTTAACTCTGGTAAGCTCCAAAATTTAGTCACATTATCTGCATTCCTCTATCAAGGTTCCTACTTCAGTCCAACAGACATTATGACAGTAGTCGGGGTGAACAAAAAAAAAATCAAGAAAATGTCTCCACTCCATCTTTAACTTCTATCAGAAAAGCTATTATTTTGCATGGATTACTCCTCTTATGTCAAATTCAGTACACAGCATGATGAAAACATCCATGCTCTTCCCATTAGTACAGGAGGAAAACTTAATGGAGTGTGCTATGTTTTGCTTTGTCTTTCTCTTACCGTTTTTTGAATTACTGGTTTTGCTTTGTGCTCCTAGTCAACATGATGATTATTGCTCCTTTCCTTCAAATAACTGGACTGTGAGAACAAAGGGGTGTGTCTCTGGAGCATGATTCTCAGTTTCACTAAGGTCCCATCAGGGCAGCAGAAACAGGCTCTTTTGTTAACATAACAGCAGAAATCAGGTGATGATATTCCTGCTGCAGGTGAAGGATGAGGCTGACGTACACACACCTTGATGGTCCGTTCCCATTACAGGAACAGGAAAGAGGGCATAAATGTAAACAGAGAATCTGGCTTTGCAGTTACCCTGGATACAGTTTGTAGGATTTATATGTTTAATTAAACCAAATGGTAGAAACCTCCACAGTCTTATGAAAACAATACGTTAAAAAGGTTTTGCCCAACATTTCTAGAACACCAGAACTTGCAACAATGGAATAAGAACAATTAAAAAAAGCATTTTGCACTAAATGCACAAAAGCATTTTGTTTTGCTGCTTCTTCTTGGGATCCATCATTTTTTCAGTCAGGAAAGACATTTTATGCCACCTAATTAAAACAACTGAAGGGTTTTGATTTTTTTGTTTGTCTGGTTTTTAAACAGATACACTAATAAATTAATACAAAGAAGTCCCATGTCCTTGGTTGTACACAAGATTAGACTGCGCAATAACAAATTCCTTAAACTTAAAATGTATCATTTAATGAATTCATAGAGAATACCTCTTATTCCCCCACTACAGAGTGAAGAAGAATGTGCTTTGTAGGGACTACTCATAACACTCTTGAAAACAGTTCACATTTCTGTCCTTGCAGAGGATGACGCATGTATATCCTTCCATTTGTGCACACCAGTAGATCTGCTGATTTTGTGTTTTGGATCTCTGATGAAAATTATTGTATTGTGTCTTAAATCCATGGGGGAAACACCAGATGACCTTGCAAAGGATTTCTTGTGGGACATAAGTTAACCAGAACATGAAAATACTGCTCTGTGAGTTCTCTATTTCCCAGGCCAAAACTTTTAATTGTCTGTGCCTCCTGAAGAAACAGGATCATTAATATAAAAGGACTTGTAGGTATTTTTAGAGGTTAGTATTTACGTACCATTTGGATGTTAACAAATGAAAAGTACTAACATATCCTAGACTATTTAGAGAAGATATGGTATCTTTGCTCCCACCGTCACAAGTCTGCTGTGCTAAAGTGGCACCAGGTTACCAAACCTAAAGAACGGAAAATCAGTTGTGTGACAGTTACTGTTTGGATTAAACATTGAAACCTGTAGGTAAAGCAAGCACTTGATTCTGTAATGGAGCTTATCTGCTTGCTATATTTATCCAGAGGGACAGGTCAGGAGGATTACAGCCCCTGTGCAAAATTGCAGGCGACTGTTGCTGTGCAAAATTACCACAAGGTTTTGTGCACAGCACCTGTGGATGGAGTGGTTTGTCAAGGTAGCACTCTACACAGAGCTGTGTGTTCAGGGAAGAAGTAAAACAATCAGAAAAGGAAAACGAAGGAGAAAAGAAGCACCAGGCGCCCTCTCAGTACAGCAAACACGGTTTGGCAAGGGACTGCCACGTCCACACTGCTCCATGGAGCTGTGTGCAGGAGCAGAGTCCTGCCACTCGGTTCCTGCTGGAATGGGCAAAAAGAAAGTGTGCACAGTCCTTGTAAATAAGTAGGGTCACTTCAAAGATATTTGGTTCTATGCCAAACAACCCAAAGGCCCTGAAATTTCAGCCAGCAGCTCAGCTCACCACAGGTGAGCAATGTAAACAGCCAGCAAATTACAACACGACACAAAATCTTGGCATCCCTTGACAAACATTGTCATCTTTCTCTGCTGACAACGTGGCTACAGTCACAGAGATGCACCTTTTAGTATGGGAGTTCAAACACTCCTTTGGCAAGGGATCAAGCACACCCAGTTTGCACACAGATTATGCATTTTGTCTCACATTGATCTTGCTCAGGCAACAGGCAGTATTTTAGGTAACTACTATGTCTTGCTCCTCAAGTTTCCATAGGAAATTGCCGGTAGTCATGACTTTCTTATCATAGAAGGTATCAAACACATACAAAAGTTTTAAAATAATGAGCTGTGGGGGGAAATCCCCACAACACAACCTGTGACATGATCTGAAGACACCCATGCAACTGGTGTCAAGCTGTGCCACAAGCATGTTTTCAGCACCTACCTAAGACAGCCTGGCAGTGCATATTTGTGAATTTATCACAGGCAGGGAGTAAAAGGCTTTTAAACATCATCTTATTTTCCCCAGGGAGTGCTCCTCCCAGCAGGGATCTCTGCTGGCTGGGTTCTACCAGGCACGTTGAGCAAGATCACTTCGAAATAATAACTTCTTCCACAACTTGATTTCCTTGCCCTAAAGCCAGGTGACACATATCTGAACACTGGGATGCCAGCACCACAAAGTGCCCACAGCTCACAGCAAAATATGATGGAGCAGGATGTGAAACCTGTATGACCCCAAGGGTCTGGCAGAAAGCCAGCCTTGGAGTCAACACATTCAGAGACTTTGGTGGTGAAATCCAAGGAGTTTGGACATTTCTGGAACATCCATTACAAGAAAAGCTGGTTGTGAAGATGTACTTTTCTACAGTGGAAGGGAACAGCTCAAAGCTGGGAGAGCGCTGTAATTCAACAAACTATGAAAGAGTAGCTGTGCCCTCCTCCTTAGAAAAACAGTGGAAAAACTCACCTTTGGGTGAAGGGGCATTCATACAGCCTGAAAATTGTGCAGTGAAATTCAAGTAATCCCTTGTGACTAACTCCCCCGTCTTCCCTGATGCTGAAACAACATCAGAGCTATCTGACGGTGATGCTTAAATGCTTGTATTTTTCACATTAAAGAGGCAGGAGTTTTGGACCCCCTGATTCCTATACTTACATACCTTTGGAAATCAGCATAAACATCTCAGCTGGCTACCGATGTGATTAAGATGTGCCTCCACTTTGCAATTTTTCTTTGAAACAAAGCAAAGGCTTTCATTTGTTAAGTGAAAATTCCCTGGTGTAAACCCCTCTCTCTTTTCCCTCCCATTTCTGACCCCATATTGGGCACTTTAATCTAAATTTGGTTTGAGGTTTTAGAAGCTGAAGGCTGCTTCTGAAGATCACTGAGGGAAAAGAAATCACTGGGAGGAACACCACACTTTGAACTGAATGTCCCTGGCACAATGCATTTTGGAAAAAGAAAGCACTAAGAACACTTCCCAATCAGTGTAGCTGTATTTTTCACAACCAGTTAGAAGAAATGGAAACCTATGGTAAATAATGATGCTTTGTACAAGTCCAATTACCCTGAATGATAAATTGCCTAATTATTTCAGCTCTAGAATCTTTCCCAAGTTCTTTATCCTTTTCTTTGTAGTCACTGTCTGAAAAACAAAAGTGTTTGACTGTTACTAATTAACAAGAGAGAAAGATGCAGGACACTTGGTAAATTCACTTCTGTTTAAATCCCTCTTGCATTATTTTTCCCCACCAAAGGGGAAAAAAAAAAAGGCAATTATTTAAAAGCTGCTCTGATGGAGAAAATTTTTCTCCATGACTACTCCATGATATTAAAACAGTCAGCTTTTGTCTTTTTATGTTCTCTAGAATGCCAAAATATTAAAGGCACAGCAAGGTTAGATTAACACCTTGAAATTATCTGCATAGTTCTCTACTTATCAAGCTATTAAATCTAAATTCATGACTGTACAAAATCATCCTCTTATTGCATCCTGAGCATACATGAACTTGATGAAACAAGTTCCAAAAAACAAGAGCTTTTAAAAGCATTTTGTTCCAGTTCACTATGCAATGACTTTCTGACATCTTGGTTCTTCCTTTTTCCTCCACTTAGATCAACAACAGCAGCAAGAGGTTGTGGATAATAGCCCCATGTTCAGAACTTTTTCACTTCTCAATTTTCTCCTTTAAATTTAACATGTAGCTAGGAGTACTGAAAAGATCGTAAAGTTTATTCAAAACTTCTATTGAACCAGAAGATCAAAATCTTATTGTATTCCATCTTTAAACCTGATGGTATGTAAAAAACTAAAAAAACAAACAAAAAAAACCCAAACATTTTTTCCCTCCTGCTTATTAACAGAGTCTTTTCTGAAATCCATTTTTCAAGGTGTGTGTAAAAGCAGAATGTTTTACATATAAAATAATAGGAATATTTTGTTGAATTCCAAAATCACAGTTTCCACACAGGTGGAAAACATTGAGTCAATGGGGCCAAAGAGTGAATCGCTTGCACAACATTCTTTAATGTGCTATGCCTCAGTGACAGCAGGGATGATAATTCCTTGGCCTGAGAAAGTAATCGAGTTCTCAGTCTCACCACATCTGAGACCTGACTAAGGATGGTAAGCATGCAAGCATCTATTTATCTACTCAGTTTGGTTAAAAGCCTGACATTCCAGTCTGTACAAGCAACTGGGATTTCTAGTGTACAACAGTTTGAAGTCTCCCCTGATTGAGGCCCCAAATGCCTATCCCAGTGGCTACTGCAGTGGTGAAATTCCACTTCTGGCCAGACTGCTTACACAGAAACTCTTGTGGGGCACTGACCAAAACATTCAAAACACGACCAGTTACACTGAGGTACAGGTGGATTTGTTACTTTAAAGGATTTGATTTTGGAAAAGTGCCACATGCTTTAGGATGGCCCTGTTTGAGCAGAGACACTGGACCAGAGCCTCCCCCCCCCATAGTTCCTTCCAGCCTGACCCTTCAATAAATATTAGTGAAAAATTGTTCTCTGAGACAGTAAAATATAATAACTGATTTGAAATGGAACAGTCTTCAGACAGGATATGTTTCCTACATTTCTCTGTGTTTTCCTGACTACTCCCTTTGTGCCAGTCTTTCTGTCTGGTCAAGTAAGGAAATGTCAACTCATATCACTGGAAGATCACTACATTTCTAGAGCAAGGGAAGCCAGAAACACCACCTTTCCCTTCTTTCCATGTTAAAAGAAAAGCCTAAGATGAAGCAGAGCAAACAATATAAAAGCCCTCTCACGCTGATTAAAAGTAGCAAAATCATATTGTTAGAAACAGAAAATATTTAAATGCATATGTTCTGCCAGGGTGGTAAAGAAGGAAAAAAAGAAAAGAGAGAGGAGGTCACAAGAAGTTCAGTCTACCAAAAACTGCTTTACATAATCATTAAATGCAAACTAGTTTCCACTCCTTCTGGCACCAGCTCATTCAGCCTTCACTTTGAATGCTTATTGACAAATAAATGGACTGGTTACTTCCTATTAATGCTTCCTAATTTATGTACATACCTGGAGGAAAAATTCCATTTTGACCTCACATTCATATAAGCTAAGATCATTTTTAAGCTATGAATATGATGAATACAATTTTAATTTCTTCTTGGTTGCTGCTGGGGATTTGCTGTTTCTTAATAAATTAGGCATGTGTTCTCCTCAGCTCAACTTTTGCACCTTATGCATTTAATATCTGCAATTCAGGAGTCTGTGTGAAACTTTCAGATGAAAGACCTTCTTTTCTTCAGTCATCATTCTCTCCCTCCTTCTCTCTCTCACGCAAGCACAGGTGCACAAACAGGATTTGTTTAATCAACTGTTCCCCAATACCTCTCCTTCTCTTCCTTTGCCCATAGAATTAACAGAATGGTTTGGCTTAGAAAGCACCTTAAAGCTGATCTAATTCCAACCCCACTGCCATCAGCAGGGATATCTTCCACTAGACCAGGCTGCTCAGAACTCCATTCACCCTGGTCTTGAACACTTTCAGGGATGAGGCATCCACAGCTCCCCTGGGCAACCCATGCCATCATGAAAGTGGCACTTGTTTTCAGAAATCTCAATAAGTCACTATTGTCCTTATAAGGAAAAATGCTGTTAGAACATGATTTTACCCCTTGGTCTTGGCCAACACCTTCATGCTCTGAAGAATCTGCCTCTCAGTCTGGGGACACAGAGGGATCTCATTCCAAATGAATGTTAACTAACAAAAAGCTTGAAAATGCTTCTCTGTTTAGCTTAGTATTTAATATTTCCCAGGAGACAGGTTCCTACCTGATGAATGCAATTGGCTGCTAATGCTGAGACACAGTGTGGGGTCCTGACACAGATGTCCAAAGCCACTCTCTCTCATTTGTAAGTTCTTTCAGGGGCCAGATGGTTTAGCTTCTCCAATTTTTTGCCTTGAGGTTGTGCCTCTTTCTTTGCTAAGTATTTATGATACAGTAGTACACAACTTTAGTGCCTACCTTCCATGAGAAAAAAAAAATAGCATAATACCTTTCTGGGCTTGACTCCTACTTCACATTGAAAAACTCCTGAGGGCTAGAGAAGCTGCCACTCAAAGAACAGGCACTTACACCTGTGAAGGCATTCCCATTCCTAGGAAGTCATGGCATGTTTACCTCTTTTCCTACCATATGTAACTCCTCTGGCTAGCCTGCTGAGAGTGTGTCCCTCCCAATGTCATGGAGAGGAGCAGTGGTGATATTTTCTGTGGTTTGGCCTTATCTCCTTGCTCTCTTCTACAAGGCTCAACTGCCCTGTGCGAAAGTTTGATTTACCAATTCTACCTGGGGACCATGTTCCACCCTGCAAATGATGCTACCTATCTGCAGCTAAAAGGTTAACACTGATATGAATATAAAAATTGATTGGGCATTGCTTTAGTATTAATTTGGCTTACTTTGTCCCTGGAGGAAGCTTGTTAGTCACCATGTACAGCAGCAGTTGGGATACGAATCCTGAAGAAAATTGTAACCAGTTTCTTGCTCAGCAGGGATATTTTTCCTTAAATTAAAAGCAAATATGCTCTTTTCGCCATAAAATCCTGAAATGTAAGGGGGGGAAGGAGGGGAACAAGGAACAGAAAGACATGGAAGACGCATCCTTCCCTTTACTTCCTCTTTAAACAAATCTGTCTAATCACATTTAAAGTGCTGCATTATTAACATCTTCACCATTAAATATTCCATGTCACTAGAAAAATTTATTCTTTAACATGAACCCTGCAGCAGTGACAGTGGGTCAATTATTATGAGGATGGCAAAATACCAAGGAAATTCAGGGGTGAAAATGAATATCTGTCTAGCATACATTACCTGAGACTCAGTTTTGCTCGAGAATAGCAATAAGGCGGAGTCACTGAGCAACATGTGACATTGCAAGCAAAAGACAAATTAGTCTTCATGGGCAAGAGACTGATAGGCCTGAACAAATGGAAAAATAAAAGGGGTTTTTTTCTCTTTTTATTTATTTTACTTGGGTGAAAAAGGGTAAATGAACTCTGCAGTGTCAACAACAACAAGAAGTTCCTTGAAATAAAGGTACATTAATCATCTCAACGACACCTCATTCCAGGCCCCATAGAATCACCTATTCTCAGCTGTTTTTTCCTAGGAAAGAAGTAAGGTTCAGAAAAGTCAAGGAAGAAGTATAATGTCAAGATACAACTGGGGTTTAAAATGTGGAATTTGTTCCTATAAGCTAACTGTAAACTTTTCAAGACAGCAAAGCCAAACCATTCCTAAAAGATACCCTGATTTAACAATTGATTAATGCAACTCTTTGTGTATCATAAATAAGATGACTCTCCAGAAAGTCTTTAGTGCCTTTGAAAGTCTTTATCTCCTTGGCAGAGCAGTCATCTGTAGATATAGTTTAAGAACTACAAATACAAAGCAAGTGAGAATCGCTCTCATGTGGCTCCTGGCTGGTCACGCTTTCCCTGCCTGCTCATGCTTCAGCCAAAGGGTGACTGTGGCTGCCTACAGAGCACAGCTCCTGAATAGCAAGAACGAGTCACAGGGATCTTCCAGACAGGTCTCCAGGACAACTTCTCTGACTGGTGCTGGGAGAGTGCCTGGGATGGAAAGCAACCTGTGCAAAGAGATACCTGCTAAGGCTCACACAGTGAGAAAACTGAGCCCAAGCTTTTCCACCTTGGTGCTTCCCCTCAGCATGTCAGCCTAGGAACAGGTCTGGGGCAAAGTGGACAAAACTTGGACTCAAAACTTTTCTCAGGATACCTCTCTTTATACAGCAGAGACTCAAGACAGTAAAGAGACCAAAGTACTAAGTCTCAAAGGTGTCTAAGTGGCTGAAATTCTGGAAGAGTTAGTATGCAAAATAACCTCTGCCCAAAAGAAGTGACTTTGGGTCTCTCGAGTCCAAAGCCTGCATTTCAAATCAGTATACTCTAGATACTTACAGCAGAGGAGAAATTCAGGGAAAGGCTTATTGTCTTCTCCTAACTTAGCAACCTTTGACCAGTATGTACAGAAGCACAACGGGACTAAGATAAATAACTGATTTCAGACACTGAACAACTGCATGAAGAACTGCAGGAATATAACCTAATAGTACTCAGTCTCTATGTGTTTCAAAGCATCTCTCTATTTGTTTAAAACAAAACTGATTGTTGACAGCTGACATTCATAAATGATGTGAGGCTCTGCAACACCTTCTTAAACAAATAGAGAAATCAAAGTGCCATTTCATTCAAGAGAATAAACAGCAACAACATACAGTATTGTTTGTGCTTCCTGGTTCTGTATGTTTTGTGTGTGTATGTGTATGCATGTGTAACAGCAACTCTCTTCTGTAGACTTTTTTCTGCACACTATTTACAATTCAGTCTCCCTTGATAAATGCAAGCCTTCACCGTCAGCAATATTTTCTTAGTGAAGCTTAGTCTCTGTAGTTGCAAGCTTCTGAGAGCACAGTGCCTTGAGATACCACATGAAAGGCACCAAACTCATGCAAATTGTTGTATTAATTCCCTGACAGTGACATCTCTCTGACTTTCACCTCTCATTTTCACTAATGCTCAAAGAAAACCGTCTGTGCTACTGAGGAGACTCTCTGCATAGACTGCTTAAAAATCTAAAGTACTCAACCAGGCACAGAGACACCATAAAAATGCTCTACTCTGGAAATTTTGTGGGAAGGGAAAATTTTGAAATGGCAAAATCTCATTCCAGTAACCCATCTCCATTAGCCTGCAGTGGTATTAGTGAAGGAGTTTTTCAGTGTGAAGAACAGAATCATAAGCCAGTGTAAAGTTTAGTATGATTCCACTCTAGTCACTGATGACAATTGCCCCAATGAGCAACTGCCACACCCAGTATGTCTGATGAATTACAGCACCAAAATCTTTAAAGAGGAGTTTATGCATCAGTCTCATTCAAGCTGGGATATTCACAACTCACTACACATAACAGTTAAAAAGGAATTAAACAGTATTTTTTCATAAACATAACTATGGATTGCAATGACTTTGGAGTAGCATCATTCAATATTTTTGACATGAAAGAATACAGGTCAAACTGTCTGGTCAACATTTTTAATTAAACTTATTGAAAATATTCCTGGGCCCTAAAGCAATACAAAAACAAGTATTTATATGAACAGGAAGATGTCTTCATACCAAAGAAAAATATTAAAGTCTCCATTTAAATAGAGAGAGCATGGCAGGACTTTGAAGTTTCTTTAAACTTTATAGTCTCTAGACAGAGGTGAAAATGTTGGCAAATCACATCAGCACTGAATTGTTACACTAGTACTTTGTGTGGATAGGAAATTTGATGGAGTAGAGACATGCTGTGTCTTATCCTGCTCTTCATTCCTTTCACACTGATGCTTCTAAATGTCATATCAAGCAGCGATAAGTAAGAGTAGTACAAAGCTTCTTTAAAATAGAATGGAAAACACAGTTAGTCTTGCAGCCTCCAATGAATGTTTTATGGTAATAGCTGCTCTTTCATGTATTCACTTTTATTTACTTCTCCTGACTCCTGTGCTCTCTTTCACCTTTGTCAGGGCTCCTGAAAGTATTCCTAAGCATCAGCAGCAAGGAGTAGTGAGCTGCTACTCTGTCCTTCACCAGACCTGAAGCCTTTCATATAAGCACAGCAACACATCTCGGGTTCTGTAATGTTCAATGCAACTTTTTCCTGTGGTGCTTTAAGTAACAACAGCTTTGTATCGATATGAGCTAAAAATCCCCAAAACTTGTAGCACCAAGACTATTAATTTGTTAATGCAAGGCTTGGTTGTCTATTACAGAGAATATGCAGTAAATTATTCCTGAAGGAGAATTAGAATTCAGGGAGCTCTTGATCCATGCTTTTCTATGCTCTGCACCATCAAGTATGGATTTCTTTATTGCATGGAGACAGAAAAGATCATTGCCATATCTCTTTTACCCTCCTCAGCTGTCCCAAGCAAGCTAGCTTCCCCCCCTCAAGAAAATTACCTAGTTTCACTGGTTTAACCTGATGTGTTTACTTTGCAACAGATCAGGACCACATTCCTGCAGCCACTCACCACATTTCACCTCAGGGTAACAAATATCTTCTTATGAGAAGCTAGCTTGATCACCTATGTTTTGTGCCACTACTCTTCCTGTCTAAAATTGTGCAGTCAAGTAAAACAACAACAACAAAAAATAATTTGTAATTGTGAATGATTCAGGCTTGAGAACACGGAGAAGGAAGGAAGAAAGACATTTAAATGCCAAAAACAGAATAGTAGTAAAAAATAGAAGCCCCACATTAAGGGAATCGCCAGCATGGAAGATGCAATTTTTCATGCCCTAAGCTCTGTGGCTTAGGACACAACACACAGAGCAGCTCAGAGCACACAGTGGCACTCAGAAGCATGTGTTCATCTGCTCAAAATGAATGTGTGCTCCAGGCTTGCTATGATTTTGCTAAGCACACACACAGACAAACAAAAAGCAACTTGCTTTTATAATAAAATAATCAGTCACATGTGCAAAAACTGTTCCTAAATATCTCTTGTGAAGGGTTCTTTAAAAACTCTGCACAGGGTTTTTTGATTGAAATGGAGAGGGTGAAGACCATGGGTGCATTCTTTCTCACTTGGTGAATGTGGATAAAAAAACATCTCTTTCACAACTGTATAGCCTCTAACAGTTCAGGGATGGTTAGCCACAAACACTGTAAAAATAATCTGGCCTTGAAATAGCAACCTTTCTTTTTTTATCTCCATGCCCTCCTTTACCAGCCTTGCTTCTCAGCTGATGCATATCACCATACCTGTACTAATACCAATCATGAACTAGTTTAACCCATCTGAGGATCTGAACCCTCTCTGCTGTCCCAGATCTGTGGTCTCTGCACAAACTAATATTATTTTAAACAGACACAGAGGTAGGCGTCCTGCCCCCACTAGTTCATATTTAACTCTCTTTTCATCTTGTTTATTTTGCTTTCATGGTATCAAAGCAGGCTGTGCACCCAGCAACAAGCTTGCAGCAAATAGGTGCATCTTATTTTTAGCCAATTGCCCTTCACAGGGCACACACTACACTCCCAAAGGATTTATGAGGAGGGTCAGGTCAAAGTCTCTATAATTTGAGTTTTTATTTGTGTTTCTAAACAATTATGCTTGTGTTTTCCAGTACAGTTGGAGCACACACAGGGATTCAAAATTAGTATGGGAAGATGCAGTGTGTGGTGACAAGTAATCACCACTCAGTATTTTGTCTCTCTGCTTCCCCAGAGATGAAAAGTTCTGCATGCCCTTTCCCTACACCCTAAAGACCCAGACAGAGGTGAGGGACAATGTCCTGCCCTCTGGAATAACTGTGACTAGAGGCTTCTCCTGCATGCCAGACTCTAAAACAGGCGAGGTGCCTCGTCTCACTGAGGGAAAAAGACACTGTGAAGCCTCAACACTGAGCTATCAGTCAAGAAAAAACCTAAAAAGTCCTTTAGCAAGCAGATGAGGATGGTCCTGGAGGTAAAAAGATGACAACCCATGACTCACTCAGACACTGTTTTCTGAGGACACTTGCCTAGAAGTGCCTCTCCACTGTATTCAGGCTGTGTGGTGGAGATAGGCAGTGAGATCTCCCAAGACAACTCTGAAGCAAACTTGGCTAGACACAACAGAGCAGGATAATATGTCTCTCCTCTGGGCATCTGACTCCCAGCACTTGGACTAGACACTTCCAGCACCTAGCTTGGTATATTTCTGCACCCCACTGCAGAAAGTCTGCACCACGCCAGCCCGGGGATCTCTAGTACAGCAGTGTCTCGGCTTTCTCCATCACCTTTATGCTCTCCCAACATATCCACTGTGCAAGACAGACAAATGAAGATCACAGCACAGGCAGGGGCGTCCTCAAGTAACACACCCAGAACCACCAAAATACTGCTGTATGCCCAGGTGTATCAACCTTGCTCCATTACTGGCTATTTACAAGGTCATCATGCTTTGTGTTTTTTCACTGGAGTGCCAAAAAGCTGGAACTGTGCCTGTCATTTACAGAACCTTTTTTCAGATGGCTCTCACATGTCTTTATAAACTTTGGTAAATGAGTATATAAATCACTCTGTCCACCATCAAAGTACAATCATCTCTGGGATGATACACAGCAGCTGCTGTAAAATCAGACTGCAGCTCCACACCACAGATTAGGGCAATAAAACATGCTGCATCAGGCAACTGAAATGGATGGAGGACAGAAGGGGAACATGGTGGAGGGCATTTTGTAGTTATAATTAGCTGAGTATAAATTTGGCTGAAGAGGGTACTGTGTTTAATACTTGCACATCTGCAAATCAAAACAGTCTTCCACCACATGTCAAAACAATCTGAGTGCCCCATGCCCCACGTTTTGGCCTTCTAAAGCCCTTCCTTTCTGAAAATTGCAGAGCACCTTGATAAGAGCAAAGCTGGTGTGCTGAGTGCAAGCAATAACCTAATCGAATTTCTTAGCAACTGACTTGATAACTAACTGTGAGCCTGTAGCTTCTGAGTCCCCTCCCTTCCTCTCTCTTGCATGAAAACTGAACACAGCATCTATATATACCCAGTTCTAAAATAGCTTCTGCTCTTGTAACTTACAAACCGTTCACATAGATCTCGTTTTCTAGGCTAAAAGTAGTTAATTGCAGTCACTAAGGGGACTGAACTGCTGCACCCTTTTCCTTAATCTGGGATGGGCTCCTTGAGCACTGTATTGCCCCCCTCCTACCCTCTGCCAAATCATGAACTGCTTATAAAAGGAAATCTTTTGAAGGATGGGGCTGCACAGATCAAATCTACAAATTTCCTGTTATCAGGGACTGCAGATGAATCGTTATCCTTCTCCCTCTCTTCTCCTTTGCCATAAAGCCAAATATGCACCATCTAAAGCTAAACCTGACAACTCGTAAAGTACAGGGAAGCTACTTGAAACGTACAATCGACATGGGACAGCACAATTTGGGATGAGGACACCAGTATGAGTTGAGGCACCACACAGACTTTGCACAGAGCAGAAACTGAGTGCCAACTCTCTGCATTGACTTCTCTTCCACAAGTATTCCTAGCTTCATAACCTCCCCTACACAGGGCAAAAGCTGAAATTATTAGCAAAATATTCACAGAGAACCAAAAGAGTTAAGAATTAAGTGTTTGAATTTGATTATTATTGAAACATTACTAATAGTGAGTAGCAGCTCAGTCAGACCATATACAAGCCAGGGTCCATTTAGTTCTCCAGCTTGAATCAGAATCACACTGACATGTGAAGCTCTTGCAGTGGCTCACGCTGTGCTCTCCAAGTGCCCAGCAAGGGCTCCTTTAAGTGGAACTGGACCAGACCAACTGCTAAGGAAAATTTGGTACACACAGAGCTAGATTTTAACTGCCCCAGAATAAACTCCTGAGATGCATAGAGTGAGTACCTAACAGCCCCCAGCTGCATGAGGAATCTGTGCTTACAGGAGCATACTACTCATTCATGTAGATATGGCCATATACATGGACTCCCTACGTGGAATATCCTTAAGGAACCAGCCAGCTAATGACTGATTACACTCAGATTCCTACACACTTTCATGGAAATGTTTGCTATTTCACATCCCCATCTACAGAGATATATGAATGACATCATGCATCTATCCTATAGAATACCTCTCCTAGCAATTTCCCTTTGGCTTCCTAGACTGTCAGCTTTCAGGAACTGATGAGGAGATTAACCATATTTTCCTTGGAGTTCTGTGTGCAACTGTGTCCCCAGAATTGCCCAGTAAACTGCCCATAGTCCAGGCCAAGTTGCACCTTCACATCTTGGTGGGCCTTAAGGAAGTCAGCTGAACTTGCGAGACATGAGGGCACAATTAGACCTGCCATATATGAATGAAACAAGCAAAAAACTCCAGTTCCTGGAAACAAAAATGCCTTTGGCAAATACATAGTGAAGGAGAACTAATTTGAGCGTATTATGAGAGAATCAGATACCAAGATATTTTTTGTTAAAGCTTACACATATATTCTGCTGCTAGATGAAAAAAAAAACATTATGAACATTTAAAACAAAACTTTGAACTTTATGATTTGTAAGAACACTGTTTACACTCCTACAAAGATCAGTAAATAAAATTGACCACAGAAAGAACAGAAGCATTTGTACAAGAGGAAAAAAACAGAAATGTGTAGTTTTAGAGTCTGACAACATCTAGTTGATTTCAATAAGGTATTTTTTAAAGGTTAAGCATTCTCTATGACACAAAGGTTCTAGGCCAGCTCCTGTATGGATACATTTACATTGCCTTGCTCCCTGCACAAAGCCCTAGACCAGCACATCATACTCACGTGTTTTGCAGAGAACTCATCAACCTCCCGAAGCACCTTCTCCTGGCACTCTGGGTTGGTGGCCAGCAAGTAGGTGGCAAAGGACAGCGTGCTCGTGGTGGTCTCATACCCAGCAATCAGGAACAGGAAAGCTTGGCCTGCTATCTCATCCTCTGTTAGCATCTTCTGAGCCTTTTCAGGTGGTGCTGTGCCAACCAGAGGCGCCTCATTCTGTCTGGGAGCAGCAGATGGGCCGAGCACATCCGAGCACCCGGCTGCCAGGGAGCCGGCTGAGTCACAAGCATCAAGCATCCACTGGAGAAAATCTCTGCGCCTCTGCAGAACACAGCAGGACAAGGAATATGTAGGATGGGTCACAGAGCAATGCCTTCTATGGTGGATGGAAGCAGAGAGCTATTTTCTATTTATAGTGCATGCTAGGCTCCTACAGAATGGCAACCAGCCTTTTACCAATCAAGGAGGCTTCTATAAATCAGCTGGAAATGCCATAACTATGAACCTGTCATGGCTTTCTTCCCAGTGAGATGAGACTGATCTGCCCCCAGTTCACAACAGGTATGTTATGTACCCTTCACAGAGGATTGCTAATGGCCAGCTCCACTCAGAGCTTCTTTTATTCTTAGGCTGAGTTCTTGGCACTCGCTGGGAATCAGGGGATTGACATAGACACTGTACATGCGGGCTCCATGTGCACCCGCCAGATGGAGGCAGCACAAATCTTGCTTAGTGGAGTTGGTCCATCTGCCTGGATGCACCATCCTCGTTTGTTCATATGGTCCAAGCCATGGAACTCACCATCTAAGTTCAGGGTTGCATCTACAATACTTTCTGTACCAGCTTGGCAAGACAGGGCTGAAATCTAATCTCAGTAAATTGGGATATCTTTTTATGAGAAGGTACAGTTATGAACACTTGTACCAAGATAGTCTTTTTTTAAACAACTTTATAAAAATGTATTTGCAGAACCATATTAAAACAGTAAACATTCCCCTACCACGAAACCTGCTCGGGCGGTTTGTCTTTGCAAAATGCCCACTAAATGATTCTAGTGTTATGAGAACTGCTTTCTTTCACACTGGTTTCTGACACAAAAGCTCTAATACACAGACCTATGGCCAAGAGTGAGCTGACTCCAAACCAGTGCAGACAGCAAGCTTGATTAGGCTTTGAAATATAACCCAAAAGGTTTGAATTGACTTTTGCGAGTGAGCATAATAGAATTGTGCTGAACCTAAGCCATAAGGCTGTGTGATTGATTTTCAATTCCTCAAATACCAACAGAATACATGATAGCTCAAAGACTTAGAAGTGACTGCAGTGCCAGAATATGACAACTTGTGCAGTGGGATGGACAAAAGAAAGGACCAAGCTTTTCTTCTAAAGAAAACAATATGCTGTAAACTGTATTTATCCGTTAAAAATAAATAATTTGAATGATTTCTTGGATCTGATGATTGAGAGATACAGTAGAAAAAAGAAGGGCCAGAGAAAAGGACAGGCAAACAAGATAAGAGTAAGGAAGAACTAATTAATTATAAATGTCAAGCGACTTAATCAGATTATTTATTTTTCACATGACATGGGAAAAGAGAGCAGTGAGACAAGAAAACAGGAGAAATACTCAGTGTCCTGTGCTTAGCTCTACTGCCAACAAACTGTTCTGATCGATCTGTAGGCAGAGAGGAATGGTCATTTTGGGGTTTGAATAACACAAGGGATTGGCACAGTGCCTCTTTAACAGCTCCTTCCCTCCACCCCAGAGAAGCTTTCCTTTATGTACCTTGTACCCATGAGCATCTTGCACCCAGGTACACCCAAAAATCAATGCTCTGGATAGCAGCCAGTGCCAGCCACTGCCTGCTGAAGGAGTCTACACATTCACTAGTCAGACTGAATCACCTCCAAGGCATCAGAGATGTGCTTTTCCACCAGCAGGTGAAGGCACACAAAAAAAGTTACAGATATCATGCTCTGCAAATGAGCTGCAGCTCTGAAAACACTTCCTTGTGCCTAGACTTAGGCACAATTCCCACCAGCATGATAGGATACCTCTGCTCCCTTATGTTCCTGTACACAGGAGGAAGCAAGACTTTGTGCAGGCTTCAGCTGTAAATATCTAAAAATCTCGCTTAATTTTTCCAGGAAGAAAAAGTTTATTCACGTCCTGGGAGTTCATGTATTGCATGACATCCTACTCTTTGGCATAGCCTGTTCTTCAGGGATTTCCCTGGTACCTATATTTGCATTAGGGCATTTTTAAAACTAAAAAAAAAACAACCAAACAACCAAAAAAACACCAACACCAAAAAAAAAGCTAACCAAATCAAACAAAAAAACCCCAAACAAACCAAACAAAAACACTAAAAACAAACAAAATCACCAAAAACCCCATACAACAAAACAAAAACAAACAAACAAAAAACCAGACAAAATCCCAACAAAACAAAAACCCAAGAGAGTCCAGTTCTCATGTGTTCATTAGTGTGTGGATAAACCAATTCAAAGTAGTAATGAACTGCCTCTGTAGAGACAGTCTCTTTATCTGCAAGACTAGCCACCATCACCTAAACTACCTTCATAACATAAAAATGCATAATTACATTCCTATTCAGTGGAATTGTAGCACTGTAGCCTCCTGCAGCTCGAAGGTGTAACATTTGGTATGGTTCTGCATCCGTCCTTCTCTAGCTGTGAATTTTCTTGTAAACAAACCCATTGCCCTCTAAGGGTTTACTGTTCCCAGTCATGAGCTGTTAGATGAGCCTGGTCTTATATTTAGACAATAAACTCTCTGGAGACCCTGTAAGATGTCTCTCCAGCCTTAAACAAAATCAGGTCCTGGCCTTATAAAAAGCATCAGGTTATTGCTGTGATAGCAAAGTAATAATCATAATGACTACTGAATAAAATTTCATTCATGAGAATTTTTGCTGAAAGCAAACTTAATGAATACTAGCACAAGTGAATATTCCCAGGAATGTGCTCTGAAATGCCTCTGTGGCCATTTTGAGGAGCTCTTTTTATTACCCACGTAATATATTTGGTTAGGAATTTAAAAGCTTGTCTTGTTGCAGAATCTGTTTTTAAGGTCATCCTATCCAGAAACAACTGGATACCTGATCTGATCTAATTGGTTCACAGGTGAGCAGCAGTTGCTAAGAGCAATGTCTTCATAAACAAACCTTGCCAAAACACCATTCATTTGTAAAAACAACTTGAATAATAGTAAGTGGGAAAAAGCACAACATTAGAGAGAAGCAAGCTTTTTTCCAAGATGATTCTACACAGTGGAAGGAATGATATTTCAGCAAAGCTTCTCTTCCTTACGCTTCATTCTCCTTCACTTTAGGCATCAGTACAGAGCACCACATAAAAAAATCATCATCAACCCAAGCAAGAGAAAAGATTTCCAGGGTTATAACAAATCATAATGAAACATATTTTTTTCCGCACCATCAGGATAGAAAAATCGCTCTGATTCCAAAACCTAACAATGGCAATAGAGGCAAATACTAGCATAAACCCAAATATAATTGGATTGTTAAGTGCTAAAAATAAGGAAAAGGCATCTCATGAAAATTCACAGGGGGGGTTTCTCCACTTCAGTTGACAGCAGAAGGAAAAAGAAAAATATTAAAAATAGCTTTTTTTTTTTTTTTTTAGTTTGACAACAGACCAGGTACCGACAGTGCCACGGCACAAAAATATTCCTTGGTCGACACATCTAGCTGCTAGCTTCCTTTTTCCATCAGGGACACATGTTTGATTATCCTCACAAAAAGCAGAAGCCCATAATAGCCTCCATCCTGTCCTCTGACACTCGCATAGTTGTTACAATGGCCTCAGAAACAAATTCCTATCACAAAAGAATGGCGTGCTAATGGGATGGACTCTTGATTTGCCCCCGTACATCACAGATCCTGTCATTAAGCCAATCATAATTGAATGGATATCTATGATTTGAAAAAAAACCACATAATTTGAATGCAGTGTGGGATGGGATGAATGCCTAACTTAGCGGTGACACAGACATCCCCTTTGAAATATATAATAAGACAAGCCCCGCTTACAGCTTCCCCAAGATAGACACCTTGCAATATATTTCCTGACACTGGTGTTCTGGGCTGTATCATTCCTCTCATTAGTCTCCTTAAACATCACCTGGCCATGCAGAGAAATCGCTCTGCACAGAGGCGTAACGAGCGACGTGCTCCGCGCTGGAAAAGCAGACGTGTGCGGTGCCGGGAAGGCCAGGCCGGCAGAATCCACCTCTCCTCCTCAAATCATGGCTTTTAAGTTTTGCAGCTGCCAGAAGAACAGAGATGCAGTGTGACTTTTTTCTCACAGGAGGCAAGGGTTCTGGCGGGCAGGGGATGTCTCCAGGTCTCTCCATCCTAAACAGGGAGTTGTGGTTTCATATCTAAGACTGACATGCCAGCTGACCTTCTGGCAAATTCGCCAAATTTGGGGATCCAGGGGACTCTTGGGTCATGCTTTTGGTAGAGAGATTAAGCTGTTCAACTGTTTTTACTTCAACTTCTCTGCAAGCTGAAGTAAAACATTACTTAAGGAAAACTACCCAATATATATCGGTTTAAATTTTAGTTCTTAATGTTTTGATTTCAATCATGTTTTCTGCAAATTATACTCAAATTTTGTACTACTCTGATAGTTCAGATCTGCACTTTGAGTTCAAAAGAGCCCAGAAACACAAAAATCTACTTTAGGATGAAACAAGGAATCAAAATAAATTATATAATTGGTTGGTAGTCTGTAAAGAACTTGGTGTGGTGTAAAAATCATGCAAATGTGATGCTGCTAATACAATGCCAATCACAATAAATTGTATAGACCATCCTGTACAATTTTGGTCTTTCTCACATGCTCTGATTCAAACTCAAAAAAGATAGATTCCAGAATCCTTACCCATCAGGTAGAAAGCTCACGTCTCATATTATTTCAGCAAACTTGTAGAAACACTGCTATATCAATGTTTATACAGGAAGCGTTTTATAAGCTTGACTTGACAACCCTCTTTTTAGGTAAGACAAACCTGTGTCACCCTTAAGTTATCAGTAAAGCACTACAGTAGCTACCCAGATTCTTTAGAAAAAGAAGCACAAATAAAGTCCCACTAAAACTATTATTTTGCCAAACTTCTTTGAAAGGATCAAATTCAATCTCTAACATTTGCAAGCTTCATTTGGTTTCGCAGTGAAATCACAAAAAAGGACAGTTTCTCTGCCAATATAACCAATTCCAAAACATTCCAGGGAGAGCGTCCTTTGGCCTTGTGCTTGAACACAGAAGCTCAAATCAAATGAGAAGCCCTCAAATTTGTGTGTCTGAAGGTTGAGGATATGTTGCTCTCACAGGTGATGCTCAGCTCTGGAAGGAACTGGACTCTGCTGGACTACAGGATATGGCCATTGCTCAAGAGACTTTTCAGTCTGGCAGATAAAACTCTTTTGTTTGCCTTTGTTAATATCAGCAGAAGAAAACACTGCAATGTTTTTATTGTGAATGGGCAGAGTGTCTGAGGGCAGGCAGGTCTTACAAAGCAATATAACTTGCATTTAAAAAATGACTAAATTTAAAGCAAAAAAGAAAAAATTCACTTGGTGCTGATTCAGAAAGTAGAGTAGCCTTTTGCCAGTCTGATCTGATCTTAATACTTACAATAAAACCCCAAACTGAGAAGATTTTGTGTAACTTTGGACTTGCTATTTTCTTATATTATAATCACTAATCTTGTATGGAAGTTTCTGACAGTAGTTCACACCTGTAAGAGCATTCAGTAACACTGCATTTGGTGTCAGAAGCCACAGCAACGCCTTTGCTTGCTACTTGAAAGAAATGTGTCCCTATAATAACGTTGCAAAAAGGCAAAATGAAAGGAGGGGCAGGCTCATCAGCAAACAGATGAAGGCACCTGACAACAGACAGTATTAAACATGGCAACAAAACATATCTTCTCCACTTGACCAATGTTCTTCTAAAAAAATAAAAATAAAGCCAAGAGTAAGCGTGAATTAGAATATGATATGCATTTTACTGGCTGAGTTTGCCCCTAAACCTGCAAAGTGGCCAATATAATTTACTGGTTAAAGCACTGCGCTTCCACAGAAGCTGAGATGCTTTAAACTGCACTCCCTTTTTTGCCTGTAAAGCACAGTTCTAGCTGGTGCAGCTTCTCGATCTGTAAAATTGGTACAACCGACATCAAATCTTATAAAACACCGTGAAGAGAAGCTAGTGATGATCTCAGAAAACCATTTAAGACCCAGGATAAAAACAGATTTACACAGACTCAAAGAGTTTAAGGCAAAAGCATCATCATAGAGGGGAAGAAGCCCTGGAAGGAACTCAGCAAGTTATCTGCTTCATCCCCTTGCCACAAGGCAATATCAGCCAAACTAGCACTGACAGCTGTTTGTCTAACCTGTTCTTAAAAACCCAGCAAACCCTGACTTCCCACACCATCCCCAGGCAGTCCACCCCAGCACTGGACCTTTTTCGTCACTGCAGAGATTTCCCCTCCTCCAGTGAGTCACCACAGATATTGTAAATCATTAGATTTCATCAGCTATATCCATAATGTCTGCGACTCCACAGCCTGTACATTTTTATAATGTGTGTATATATATATATATACTCTACCTTTAATAAAGCATGCTGATAACGAAAAATGAAGCTGCTGAAAAATACAAAATGATTTTTAAATAGTAGTGCCTCTATTCACAAGGGAGAGGGTACTTCCTCAAAAATTTTGCACGTTTCTGACCTTCAAAATGCTAAGTTGAAGTAAAAGCATTAATAGCATACTGAGGGATTAAGCCTAATTCAACCTGAAAATAAAGCTGAAGGGAATTCTTAAAACCAAGATTTTATTAGTGACCCATCTGCCCTCAGTTTACTGCTGCTAGTGGCACTAGAGGGCTCACATCTCGAAAGACAGTAGCCTCCTTCTCCAGATGGTCCCACACAGACCAGGGATGAAAATCAATTTGAATCTCAGATTTAACTTTTAGTGAATGAAGAGTAAGAAAAGAACTGTTTGTAGTTGATACAGTCTTAATACAGGTGCTTACAACTCTTTCAGAAGCAGACTGGTTTTAAGATCCTAGCCAAAAGCCAGACTTGGCTGAAGTGATATGTGGGATATAGAGACACAGTTATGGGTGGGGAAAAGTAAGGTAAGGTTGTTTCATTAACTGTGTGTGCCTACAGAGAAACCCACAGCTTGCCTTGAGAGCTGGAAACCCTCCCTGTAGCTGCTCAGTGCAAAATCAAGGAATTGTCTGCAGCCAGGTCTATTTATACCTCTAATGAATTGGCCATTGTCTCTGACTGTGGAAAGCTTCCCCCTAGTACTAGGCCCAGGTATCTAAGACAAGCACTAAGTTTTTCACCATGAAATTCAGTCTAATGGCAAAGAAGTGTCATGGATTTTGTGGCAGCTGCTTGACAGCTCTGCCACACTGGGCTGGCAGTGTCAGACCAGGTCACAGCCCAACAGCATAACCAGCACAGCTCCCTCCATCGCACACACACTTGGGGAAGGATCAGAAAGCAGCCCAAAATTAAGCCTGGAGAGTCCCAGCCAGCTTTCCCAGTCACTGCATCGTGGTGAGAAAGAGACATTAGCAGCAAATATCAGTGGACAGCAACCTCCTCATTCTGTATTTGTAAAACATTTAGGATAACACCATTCTGATAATGACTCCTGGCATTATCGCAGTGCAAACAATAAATATTGGATTTGTGTGTGTAGTAGCTGAGCTTCTTCTGCACCACACGTGTTCTGCTGCTTGAAGGTGGAGGAGTGACATTGTCAGAATTCACAGTGTGGAAAGACAAGAAAAGAAATAACTGAGTGATGATGGGGGGGGGGGGGGGGGGAATAGCTCGGGCCAGGCCCTGCCACACGCCAGCACGTGGAGCAGGTACCTATCCCCAAACCAGCAGCAAGCTGTCCACCCTACCTCACACTGCATCCTCTCACATGCATGCTGTCCCAAAACTCATGTGGCTTTCCACTAAACCATCTGACACTCCTCCTCTCTGTTATTTGCACCAGGAAGGGAGGATGCAGGAAGGGAGTGTTTTAGGCTAAGTGTCTGACACCCAGAGCTTGACCTTCTGCTGACTCAAATTGCTGACTAAAGGCTGCTGTTGCAGGCAGCCCTCTGTTCCTTTCTACTTGCCACAGATTACAATTTTATTTGCTTAAATTTAATTCCTGATTAATAACAATTTCTTGTTTTAGCAGTTGTCCGACATTCAAGAAAATGCATAGGAATCTCATTATTTCCTTCTTACTCTTTGTTCTTCCTGCCCATATGCTCCTTTTAATGCTCTCACAAAGCACCACCACTCACTTTGAAGAGTTATCAGGACATTTCAGGGCTATTCAGGGAATTTACTGCTCACATTTTACCCTCCCTCACCTCTCCACAGGGTTTGTTCAAGATCCTTTCTTTCTGCATCACACAACATATAGATTGCATATGTTTTGAGGGAAGGAACAGCTAATTATTTCGTTTTGTGACTCCCTTAAGTAATTTCAGGAAACTTAAAAAATTTTTTCTTTTAACTAAACTAATCATGGTTTTGAGGAGACTGGCATAAATGGCATGTACTACAAAAAAAAAAAAAAAGTACAGTTATTTATATTCTGTATTAACAATATGGGAAAGAAAAATTGTCTTTATCACTTCTTCAAGCAACTGCTCTCCAGTGCTGGCAGGCAATCCTACTGCTGGCTTATCCATTCATGATCACACCTGTACCCTACATTAGGATTTATCCTGGATTTTCAGCTATATTAATCTGGCTTTTACCTAAAGTACATAAATCACATCTGTATCTGACTCTCATGACTTGTGTGCATGAAGGGATACAGGTTTCTAACACAGTGGGTGAAAGCACTGGGAAGGAAAGGATTATTTTCAGCTAACCAGTGACCAGTAACAAACTGTGTTATCGTCCACGGTTTCATGGATGCTCGGTTCAGTTATGGGTTTTATCCAATAGATGGCTCCTCAGTAGCAGGAAGGATTCTCCCCCTGCTCTCCTCTCCTTCACAGAGTTTCAATATGACTTTCTAATATTTACACAGCTATTATCTTGCAAATATAGGCATTTTGTGCACACTGATAAACACACAGAAGAAGCACATGTGCGTGAATTAAAGAACAAAAGAAAAATCAGATGACATTTTATATTACTGCCTGCCACTTTGTCCTCTGCCAGTACAGGGATGCATGAAAAATGACAGCCTGGAATGCTTCCTAAAGTCAAACAAATAAACAAACAAACAATTAAAAAAATACAACTATAGAAACATTAACAGCATGCCAAATACTGTCTTTCTCCCCAAAAATATCAGGCTATCTCCCGCATCTTACGTATCCCTGACTGAGCAATACTTAAGGAACTTAAAGGCATCATTATCATTCTGTCAACAAAAGATTTTTCACAAGAAAAAAAAATCCTGCATGTAATTATCAATATAATGACCCAGAAGTGTTCTATGTTATTGGCAGGGTGGAAGTTAACATCATCATGAGTAATGTTAACGTATTTGTGATGGTGAAAGTGAATACATTTTTGCTGTTTTACAGAAAAACTTAATTAGAATAATAACCCCCAAAATATTCAGAAAAATCATGTTTATGCCATATAGGCACTCGAGACTTCTCTGAATCAGAAGAGAAGTTCCTAGTCATTTCTGTCCTGAGATCTATCCTGCATCTCAGTCAGATCTTGTTAAGATCCTGTCAAAACCTGGCAATAACCCCACTTTGGGATTGTGACCCTCTGGTCTGACCACATGAGCAACAGAAAACACAACACCCACAATAAATAAATAATAAATTGCATAGAAGCCAGACCACGGCTGTTTAAATTCCCATTATTTAACACTTCACTGGGACACAAGTATAAGGCTCCTATACCTGCTGTGAGCATCTAAAAATAATATCAATACTAATAATAACCTTTATCCTTGAAATATTAAGCTGCTTTGAAAAGTGGATGAAAGGTACCATTTTACTACAAATATATCTATAAATAGGTAGCATCATAACATTAGCACAATTACAGCCATAATAACTGTCAAGATAAAAAAAACAAACTGTTTCATCCCTGTTCAAAGCTGAGCAATATCACTGGTCTCATTTCAGCATTCCAAAAGGACTTGCCTAATTCCATGCATCAAATCAGCTTTTTGGTAGCTAAAACCTGGAAAATTCAAACCAACTGGCACCTGGCTCGTTCCAAAATAAGCTCAGCAGCAGCTTGCTTGACACTGTTTCTCTCCTTTACCCCTGAGCAGACAGCCCAAGCAGTCCTCTATCCTTGATGTGTATTATGCAGAGAAACAGCACATGTACAGGTAGCCTTATGATCTGATGATCTCTCTTTGCCTCTTTGCATGCTCAAAGATACTGCTCTTAAACTGCATGGAGCAGATTTAAACCCTAACCAATCCCAATTGTGGTGAAAAACCAAAGCTCCATCTTTCCATTTGTCTGTCTCTCTCTCCCAGGACACTGTCTCTCTCACCCAGCCCCAAAGCCAAGCCTGCAGACTTTCACCCACCTTCTCTCTCTTTAAGGGGCAAATATACAGGCATGCCAAAAAATCAGAGTTCACAACTGAAATACTGACAATCATTTTCACCGTGGAGCAGTTTAAAAGAGGCAGCAGTGATATTCATTAAGCTGTTAATAATGGATTGTGGCACAAAGCAATTTATCAAGTTTCCACTGTAATTAAAATCACTGAATATTCGGGCACTTGCAATGCACCTAGCTCTCCCTGCTTCTGAAGCTTTACATTTTAATGTGAATTATAGCTCCCTCTCCCCAGAGAGCTACTAAAAAGCCCATTTTAATTGGTATGTTTTTAATTGAGATTAGATTATTAAAAAGTGTAAATTTCTGTTGAAGGGAGAAAGGAGGTGCGCAGCTCCCCTTTGTCTCCCTTAGATATAGCTTGCTTATCCCAGTGGGATGGAAAAATGGAGGGTAGATGCTGTGAAGGAAGAGGAGAAAGCCCTGAACACACACAGGCTGTGAAGCCAGGGCAAGGCAGCATTGACTGCCACAGATGCAGGATTTTCTAGGTGGATTTTTTGGGAGGGAGAGGAATCACCACTGCTGTTCAGGCTGCTCTTACCAAAAGGCAGACGGGAAACACGACGCAGGGATTCCTGCCTTGTAGCCAGCTGACAGCGAGGGCGCATTTCAGCAAGCCTCTCACCGAGGTTACCAGTGACAGACAATCTGTTGCTTTCCATTATAAGCAACTCTAATATTAAATTCTCCTCAAAATCCAGATACGGTCATGAGTGGATGGGGTCTAGAGAAAGGCTCTGTCTCTGGCTCCAGAAGGCTGGAGGAAGGTGGGGCAGGTAGGGAGAGGCAGCCCCTGGGGACACGGCAGCAAGAAGAGAATTGCCCTAGCAAACAAAGCTGGCTGCCTTTGTGCACCGAGATGGTCAGACTGACTCAACACCATGTTTTTAAAAAAAAGTGACTTTGTGCACTTGGCATCCAAATGCTGGCCACTTAAATGGTTCTCCTGCTGGCAAGCTGGACTGTCAGTGCCTCTTATAAGTAGGAGTATGGATCTGCTAAGGTAAGTATAGAGCGAGAGAAAAGAGAGAAATATCAAAGGAGTGCAAAGTAGATGGCAACAGCTGAGACAGATCAAGGGAAAAACCTCCAGAAATCAAAATGTGCCAAAATATGGACAAGATGGTTGAACAAGAATGAAATATCATGGAACAGCTTTTTCATAACTGCTTCAGAAAAGATCATACTGTATTGCAAAAAGAAAGCAATGCGTGGGGCTGAGAGAGGTCACTGCAGGCAGAGACACAGAGAGACTAAGAGACAAATTCAAAGATCACCCACTAATACCACAAATGCTACAAACTCCCCTTCTAGTTCTTGAAGTGACTCAGGAAGGAAGAATGGTGAACCAACAGCACAGAAAAGAAAAAAGAAAGACAAAACTAAAATTGTTAAAACCAACAGAGAAAGGGAAAGCTCTGTTACTGCAATTAGGTCAGTAAATCTGTGACTTTTTCTAAATTAAGAATTTAGATGCTACGCTCTAGTTACATGTGTCAGAGGAAAGCCTGCTTGTAGTGGGAAAATACCCAAACATGCTATTGCTCTGAACAGCAAGGTAAAATGAATATATTAAATTCCCAGTCCTAGTCAATAGGCCCCTTGCAGACTGAGATCAGGAGTAACTAAAAACAAACAACAAAAAAAGATTGTGTAAACAAAGATTAGATCTTATATCACACCTTGGCATTAAAGACCACTACTGTGCTGTGGAGAAAGTGAATCTTCAGATTATTTCATTTAATGCAAAATACCTTTTGCTTGCTGGTTTGAAAACCCCACACCCAGATCACAGATGAAGGAGGAAAAGGAAGGGCTTTCAGAGACCTCAAATAGAATCTTCAGAGAAACTTGTGGGAGCACACTGTAAGGGCAACATAAAGAAGAGATTAAGAACAGTAAGACAGAGAAGTTATAAAAGAAAGGGAATGTACACAACCTCAGGGTAACAATTTTCCCTTTCAGCTGAAGGGGTAAATACTGAGGCCATACCATGAAGGAAAACAAATGACAGGAAGTAGGAAAAGATAGGCTGGGCAAGATTTACTTTATGCCAGCAGAATAACAAAGGGAAATTGTGTTTCCAAGCCTATAGGAAGATGACCCTGAAAGACAGATTTAACACTGCTTAGTCTGGCTGTTTTGCACAGACGAAAACATGCAGCAGAAAGGCCAGATTACTTACTGATTTGGCATGTACCAACAGATATATGACCACATCAGATTCTACTCTGAGTGCTATAAAAGAAAGGCAGCTGGATGTGCTTTACTCCCTTTCCAGAAAACAGAGACCTTTTTCTGAGCCCCGGTCACAACAAAGTCTCATTGGGTATGTGAAATTTCTGTGGCTTCAGCACTCAGGAACATTTCCCCAAATATATACAGTGACCAATCAGGTTGCAACAGCCCTGATTCAGGTCTTTTCTCTGATAAGAGTATCGGGAAAGTTGCTAACTATCCAAGGGGACAAACTTTATGTCTAAGGTCATGAAAAAGCAGCACTGAGTACTAGGTATAAAAGGTATTAAAACTGATGCCACATCCTCCTCAAACAGATGGTCTTTCAGAAAGATTTAATCAGACACTGAAATGCATGCTGCGAATACTCATTACTAGCACAGGACCGGGCTGGGATGAGTGGCCAGCACTGACGTTATTGCCTACAGGGAATTACCACAGGCATAAACAGGATTTGTAATGTTTGAACCTCACTCTGGATAGCAAGCACTATCACATCATATGGTCACCTTCGTGATCATAAGGGAGGGTAAAGCAAAAAAGTCATGATGAGGTGGGCAGGTCTACATGGCAAAGGAGAAGAAAGAGACCCAGGTCTTTATAAGGAGCAACCACCTAATTTCTTTTGCTTTCTTATCCTCTGGGTTTTTTTGCCTGTGCTGGTCACACCACCACAAAACTCAGTGACAAAGGCCAGTTTTCTCTGGGTCCCACCTTCAAAGCACAGTGAGCTCTTGCTCACCTTATTTTAGTGGACACATAAAATAGAGCTGTGACCACTCCATGCCCTTCAGTATCAAGAAGAGGAAAAACAGCATATAGCCACAACAACCAGCACTCAGAAGAAGGAAAAAAAAACCCCAAACAAACCAAAGATAAGAAGACTTTTCATTTCTTCTTCAGTGATGGGGGTGGCTTCTTTTCAAAAGGCAGGTTTGCCTTTCAATTCTTTCTTTTCCCAGTTTTTCAGAGAAATTTTACTGCAAAAATTATATGGAAGAGTCCTAAAGCTATCTCTTGACGTGGATTTTCAGAGATTAAGAGATTGTATTTTAAGAGATTGATTTTTGCCATGCAAACACAATTTTTAAAAGTCACTAAAAACCTTGACATTACCAACAACTGGCCATGTGAGTTTACTATTTTCACTCTAGATGAAAAGGCCTTTTTCCAGTGCCAAAGATCCCACCCTTCTCAAATAAAAGATCTTTCTCAAATGCTGTAGATTGTCAAAGCCTAATGTCGATCTTCACTTCCCACACCAGCAGGTGAAAACGGAAGGAAAATACACGCCAAACTTATTGACACAAGCATTTAAGTCCTTCCTCCGTTTACCTCTGAAGGCATCCCACTGGCTTAGTGACTTCCTGCAAATAAATGCTGCTGCAGGGAGCCTCTGAACCTCCCCTGATCTGCCCAGAAAGGGCCAAACTTAGAATTTTTTTGAAGGCCCTCTGAAGGAGCTCCACCACACATCTCTTAGCAAGTGAAGTTAGCTTTTCCTGCACGGATACTTGCATCTTCCTGATACATATCTTGGCAACTGTAGAAATGCAAAGACTTAACCAGATTAATCACCATGAACACGCTGGTGCTTCAGCTTAATTTCTGTCCATTAGCACAAGTCTGTGTTCTTGCAAATTGAAGCATGGTCATCACCTGTACTTGGCACTCCTGAGGCTGCTCCTCGAGTGCTGTATTCAGTTTTGGGCCCCTCACTACAGCAAAGACTTTGAGGTGCTGAAGCATGTCCAGAAAAGGGCACTGGAGCTGGGCAAGGGTTTGGAGCACCAGTTTGATAAGGAGCAGCTGAGAGAGCTGGGGTTATTTAGCCTGGAGAAAAGGAGTCTCGGGGGGAACCTTATCACTCCCTATAACCCCCTGAAAGAAGAGTGGAGTTAGGTGGGGGTTAGTCTTTTTTTCACAAGTAATGCGACAAAAGGAAATGGCCTCAAGTTGTGCCAAAGGAGGTTTTTGATTAGATATTAGGAAAAGTCTCTGCCAAAAGGGTGGTCAGTTGTTGGAATATGCTGCCCAGGGAAGGGGTTCAGTTACTAACCCTGGAGGTATATAAAAGTCATGTAGATGTGGCACCTGGTGGGCATGGTATAGTGGTGGACTTGACAGCACTGGGTTGGACTTAATGAACTTAAAGGCCTTTTATAACATAAATGATTCTGTGATTCTGTGTCAGCAGTGCTCCAAGAAATCATGGAGACGGCTCATGTGCATGATGGCACTTTGAACCCCAGAGTACAGCTGAGGTGAGATGTGTAAAATATGAAATAGGGACACCACTCCTGTCACCTCCTGAATAAGAGGTGGAGATACACTCTAGTGGTTGAAAAGACCAAAGGGGAGTGGAGAGAGGTGGAGGTATCAGAGAAAGAATCACAGATGCCAAAATTATATTGTTAGGGTTGCTGCAGGGTTTGCTGGAGTGGGGCAGATAATACATACATGATACCATCTGCCTATTCCTTGTCTAGAGTCCATGAAGCACTCAGAGCCATAACCAAGGAGACAGGAAAATGGTGCATTAAGAGCAAAGGGTCAGCAATAGCAAGCAGACCTGCTCATGCTTGCTGGCAGTAGGCAACCAAGCAGCCATTTGCTACCTTCTTGTGGCCATAGTGCTCATAAAACCCTGGGCTCACAGTGTTCTGAGCTGTAGAACTGGGACAGATGCAGCTGTATTGAAAAACTCTTCCTGCACACCTCGGGGAGGCAAGAAAGGCACCATTCTCGTTACTGTCCTTGATCTCTTTGAGCAGAGAGACTGCAGAGCTGCATTTCATGATGAAAGAATGTCAGCCAAACACTCCAGCCCAGGCCTGAAACCCAAAGATCACATTTGGTAAGCCTGCAGCTCCTCCTTGGAAAGATAGTAACAGGGTGATCAAGAAATTTCAACAGGTGCCCAAAAGTAATAGGTGTGGGTGGCTGTGCTGACTACAGAGGAGTGGAAGTGGTCTTGCCCTTGACAGGCCATAGCTGAAACCAATAAGGATGAGCCCTGTAAAAGAGAGAGTTAGCTGGTCCTGAGTCAGTGGAGTCTGCTGGCTGTGCTGAGAGGAGGCAGGGTCAGGTGGCTGGGAGAGGGACAGAGGAGGTGAGATGTCATATGAGGGACAAACAGGGTTAGGTGGGCAGCGAGGAACAGAGAGGAGCTAACCCATCATGCAGAAGAGAGAAGGAACAGGAAGACTGTGTGTTGTGGCCTCAGGGTAGGGTCTGAACTTAATGTGTGCTTTGTACTCCTGGGCCTGGGGAATAACAGCAGAAACAGAGTTCAGTCCTCTGAAGGCTGTGTGGTGCTGCCCACAGAAAAGAGCTGAGTGATGCTCCCTGGGGAAGGAAACAGAAGGCTGTGTAGTGATGATTGTGGAAAGTTTAATTTTCCAAAGTGTGTGGTGTCGCAACTGCAACATATGTAACCTATGGTTGTAGAAGGAAACAACCTCAACGAATTGGGATTTCAAGTTCATTTCCATTTAAAGTTTTGTGGTTTTGTTATGTTTAAATACCCACTTCAGAAATCCTGAGAATTATAAAACTCATTACATCTTTAAGAAAAATGAATAAATTATTTTCTAAAAACTTCTTCAAAGAGAAGACAATTTAAACCACAAGCAAATGGCATGAGTTTTAAAAGAAGGTGAATAACTAAAATTCCTTTTAAATATAATGCTGCTCATTCTTCTCCTCAGAATCACTGCATGCTGCCAAAGCACAGTCACCAGATTTAATATTACAAAAGTTTTTAACATATTCTAGAGCAATTATACCCTTCTGCTAAAAGGAGCAGAAATAGAGGTTTGAGAACTGTGTTCAACTCCATATTTAGACTAAAGTTCCTCTATATCTTTGAAACACATATTTACCTTTCTGGAAAGTCCACACTTCCAACCTGATAGAGGCAGTGGATAAGGGGATGATCAAACTGTGAGAACAGCCCAGTTGAACAGAATCACAGCATCCCTCCAACAGACTTAGGAAAAACAAAAGGACCAGAGTGATCCTTTGTTTTACTGACTTCATTAATCAATAAAAATAGATTATTTAACATTGTCATATAGTGTGTATCCTTAAATGGACACCACAATCTTCCTAACACAAACAAATTTTTCTTGGTTTTCTACAAAGGCAAGAATACTACACACTATTAGAAGGTGCCTAATCCTCCCATCTGCTGTTTTTGTAGAAAAATATTTACTTTTAAACAGCTGTACCGCATTTACAGAGTTCAAACACACACATAGCTCCTCAAATGTACATAGTGTTTAGCAAATTTTTAACTAACTTTTCTTTGTAATTGTATAGTTTTCCCTTGACAAACAGAGGATCAGACTTTTTCAGGAGGATTACCTCTGCTCAACTCATTTCAAGCAGCTCTTGAATAAAATAGTTCATTAGTTCATGAAAAGGAAAGACTCCAGGGAACTACCGGGGAAGGGAGAGAAAAGAACAGAGTGTCACAGTAATTAGGTTTTCAGATTGTCGCTTATCCTCCAGAATGCAGGTACACACACACATGTCCCTCTTTCCCTTAGGGAAGATCATTGCATGTTTTTTCCCTGGGAATCTGTGTTTCAGAGATTAAAACTCTAACCCAGTCATAATTTCCCACAAAGATAATAAGAGATATCTCTTCTTTATAGCACATTTCCTTTGCTAGTCCACAGAGCAAGAGAAGTCCACCTCCCTTTGCAAGTATTTAAATACCTTAGTTTCAGAGTTACTCAGAATTAAGTTTTCTGACCTTTTTAGGCTCCCATGGCTGATGCTGAAAAACGAAAGGACTTCCACTCACTAGGAATCTCTCATGCCTGCCCAGGTGTATGGGCAGCCTGGGAAAATCAGAGCCACTGACTGTATCAGGGAAAAGACTGGCCAGGAATGAGGATGGAAAGCAAGGAAAATTGAAGAAGGTTGTGATTGTTGACCAGAGGACAACCTCCTCTGATCCGTACATGGCACATCAGACTACAGAGCATCCCAAAGCCACACCAACTAAAAGGAGGCCAAATCATCACCAGGACTGACAACACTGTACAGTTTCTGTGTGGCTTTACACCACAGGGCTCAAAGCAAAGCATGGCTCACAGCAACACAGCCTTCACACTCTTCTCCTGTTGCTCCTTATGTCTCCTCTGCATTTGCATTGAAAGCACTCAAGTAAATCTCCAGCCAGATTGACTGACTGGTAAACTGAGATGCCAGCGAATCATTCTGGTGATACTTCACTGTACTTTGTCACCCTCTCATTCCAAATTGGCTTGAGAACACCAAGAAGCAGCTGATGGTCATCAGAAACGTCATCAGACCACTACTGGCCTGGCATGGCCTATGTGACCTTGAATTACACATTCACAGCAGACAGTATGACTAGAAAAATCAGAAAATATCAGAAGAATGTGTTGAAGCCTCTATGAATTCTCCAATTCTCCTTGTTAAAGGATATGTATTTTCAACAGTGGATTTTGCTACACACACACCTATTTTGCTTTTCTAAAAATAATGTTTTGCAATAGCCTTAAATTGCTACATTACAGTTGTTGTTATTACTATGGATTACAAATGAAACTCTGGACTTTCATCTGCTGACAGGGGGCTTAGTTTCAACCCACAGTTTTAGAAGGAGTCTCAGTTTTGAGCACTATGAAAGACTCCTTCATTTAGACATCATAATTTAGAAGAAACCAGTAGGTTAAGAACTGAGCTATAACAGGATATAAAAATAGCTCTAACACAAAAACAATTTGCATATCAGATTATGAAATGAAAATCTATCAAAGTATCATTTATTGAAGAAAACAAATAGTCTGTCTGCTGTGTCTTTAGAAGCATTCTGCCTCAGGGAAAAATTTAAACCTGGGCAGATAATCAGGATAAGGTATTTGAACATTTAAATCTTGCTGGATTCTTTAAAGTAGGTGTTAAGTGGTGCATTAAATTTGTGCTGTTTCTTCTGAGCAGGGTAAATTTGCTCTTCTGTAAATAGTGGGAATAGCCTTTTACAATAATTTGAATCCATGAATAAATTTAACGTATTAAAATTTCTAAAGTACAAGCATAAATGTTTTTTGTACGTAAGCCAAATGAGTAGAATATCCAGGACTAACATTATTCAAGTGACCACAGAACGATAATATATAATTAAAATGACATCTGCACCCCTAACTGACGGGATGAGAGAAAGTGACATCACAGATCTCATATAAACTGCAAGCGTATTATTAGATCTAAACCTGGCTGTAAAATTACTATCTACCCAAGGGATTATCTTTAGGCATTCAGAAGCATTGTTTCATTTACTGATAGAAGAGGGATGATAACAGGCTGACTTCGCTTGTCACTGTTTTTTGGCCTTTCTTTATTCTTTGTTCACATTAGCTGTAAATGAGAGGAAGACAAGCTTCAGCTGAATCACTGTCCTGGAGCTTTTCATTGTTTTACAGTTTGTTCCAAAGGCTTTTTTTATCCTCCCTACCCCCTCTCCTCAAGAAAAGAACTCCAAAGCATTTTTAATGGTGATAAAATCAATGGGGGGTAAAAGATGCACACAATGTAACATCTAGGAATGTGGCAAACTAAGGAATACCCATTGGCCTAATGCACCTCAGGGAGACCGTAAGACTTTGCTTATAGCTCTCATTACTGCCACAAAGACCCAGTGGCTGATAGTTATATCTTGGCCTTATTAAAATTCAGTGCCAAAAGTCCAGCTGGCTTCAGTTGGGTACATTTCATCATCTGAGACCTAGGACAGAGGACATAATTCTCCTTCACATGCAGGGCTTCTCCTTCACATGCAGGGCTATCTGGACACCTAATCTCTACAGATTTAATTTCTGCACTAAATTAAAAAAAAAAAAAAAAGCTGCATTTTGTTCTGCTTCCCACACTGTTTTTATGTCTCTGGCAAATATTAATTGCCCGTATTTGTAACAAGACTCATGTGGCACCAACCTAAAACATTCAAAATTCTAGAAGCATATAACAAGACAGGCAGTGAAAAGGGATAAAAAGGAAACTCCAAACTTTCCAGTCACTTTTGAACAATAATGATCCTGAACTGCAAACGGGACTTAATTTACCTTTAGAAATCTGAATCTAAGTGTTTAACTCCTAGCACTTGAAATAGTTCCCATTTGCCAATTTTGCAAACCAAGCAAAAGTCCAGGAGCAGACAGGTCTGCAGGCAGCCATGGAGTTGTGCAGACGCTGCTAAGGCAAACACGGACCTTGCACTTTCCTCCACACTGTCCTGGTGTTGGGCAGCTACTGCCCCGTGCAATCTCTTACAGCACCGCCCAGTATACCTTCCAAAAGAACCTTAAGCCTCTGGTCCATCAACCACTGTAACCTGCAAACAGGCTGCACTATGCAGATTTCTGCCTTCTGATCTTGTCACTACAATCTTGCTTTTCTCTGTGTTTTCCCTTCTTTAAGGGAGTAACCAGCTCTAGCACAGTGAAGGGTTTAGCCCATGATCGATCCCCTCAGTGCTACAGCCATAGAAACACACTGCATTTCATTAATAATGGTCAAAGCAGCAACCACTTTTAATCTACATTAGGTTGTTTCAATGTCCCCTTTATCCTTTCATAATTCATACACAGAATAGACTTTCCATGCAGAACCCTTTGGCATGAATCTTTGATTTAAAACTGTCCATACCTACAGCCACACCTGTATGCCATTAAAAGTTCACAATGCACCTATGAAGTAGAAATGAGGTGCCTGCAAGCAGCTTATAAACATCATCACTGCCAGAAAATAGTCCTGCAGCGCTCAGCCTGGGCCAGGAACCATGTTTATGAATCATTAATTGTTTGTGGCCAGTCAGTGGTGTTTACCACTTTCATGACAAAAAGAAAAACAAAGACTGGTGAAGGTGAGCTGAAGGAACAGCAAGCAACATGTAGTGATAAACTGCAATAAACATAGAAGTGAGACATCACTGCAGAATAAGTCAAAGAGCAGCAATATATTTGAATATAAATTTTATCTTTAAATGTGTTCTGAAAATAATGTAGGGTAAACCAAAATGAATTTTATCCTGAAAAGTGGGAGCTGTGGGGTGAAGCTGTGAGAGTAAGTTGGGAGGATCCATTGTCACCCATACTCGTTACTCTTCACCTCAGAGCAGTAAGAAGCATCTCCTTCCCTTCATTATTAACAGCTTCCTTCATGTGGATGTTGTGTGTTTCATGCCAATTGTTATGCAAAAATTTGTCTCATTTACCTCAAAAATGGAATTCTTACCGATATTCTTTGTTTCTCACTACATGTCCATATTCCTTCATGAAAGGAAATGAAATGAAAAAAAAAGTAATGAAATTAAATGAAATCTTGAGATTTCATTTCCTTTTATGAAATGAATTTTCATTTCATGAAAGGAAAAAAAAAGAAAAATCAAATAACAACATTAAGTTAAATAAAACATCATGGGATAAAGGGAAATGAAATTAAAGAAAAAAAAAGAAAAGAAACTAAATTAAAGAAATTAAATGAAATCTTAGGATTTCATGTCATGAATGAAAATGAAATGAAAAGTCAAGGAATGAAATGAAATGAAATTTAATAGAATGGATTGAAAGGAAATGGAATGGAATGAAATGAAGTTAAATGAAACTAAATGAAAGAAAATGAAAGGAAACATACCAAAATGGAATTAGACGAAATCTCGAGATTTCATTTCCTTTCCTTTCACAAAATCAGTTTTCAATTCATGAAAGGAAATGACACGCCAAATCAAAGAATGAAATAAAATGAAATTAACTTAAAAAACTGAAATTAAGACATGAAATTATATTAAATGTAACAAAATGAAATAAATGAAATCTCAGGATTTTATTTCATGAAGAGAATGAAATGAAATGAAATGAAATGAAATGAAATGAAATGAAATGAAATGAAATGAAATGAAATGAAACTTATTGGAAAGAATGGAAAAGAAACAAAAAATAAAATGAAATGAAAAGAAATCCTGGGATTTAATTTACTTTCATGCTTGTTTTATTTTTTTTGGACAAAAGAACTTTTGTGTGATAGAACCAAAGCACAGGCCTACATTCCAAATGCTTCATACACCAAAAAACCTAAAGACTTTCATAAAAATGTATGTGCTTTCACATACTTCATAAAACAAGAGTGATTAAAAACAAACACAAAAAAACTCCTCAGAGTGCCTTATGTCCAAAAAAAGTGGTAACAAATGATTTGCTAACAATGGGTAGCCATTTGTTTGCACACTTCAGGTGGTATTTACTATCTTTCTATTTAGCCATCTCAGCATCAAGTGACTGCTCTAACCAGACATTCAGGTTCTTCCCGTGTTCCAAAACAGCAGGAACTGTCACAGGACTCTGTGAAACCTGCCTCAGCTCTTAGGGACAAACTAAGTTGAAACACTCAGTGGGGGCTTATTTTTCTCTTGTCCTTGAGGAAAAGTAGTGTAGACATGACATATGACTTTTGGATGAGAAAAAAATTCCACAGGCTGAATCCTTCCTTCTGGATCTAGAAACTAGGCTGAGAAGTCATCCCAGATGTAACTTTTCTGCATCTTTACTTGAAGAGAAATACTAAGAGAAGTAATATTGGAATGTGTTAACATTTCTGCCTGATAGTACATAAAGGTAAAATTAATCAAATCTTCACTATGACACTATGAATGTTCAAAGAAATTGTTTTACAAACAGAGGCTTATGCTACTTCTAGTTTTTCCTCAAAACATTTGCTTATCCATATATTTATCACAGAAATAGTCTTACCTCAGCTGCATCTTGCTGGTGTCTGTAGACAATTGCATTTTTTACTGTTTGGATAAAAAATCCATTCAGTTCCTTTTGTTTCTTGTTGGGAAAAATGCGTAGCAATGGGATCATTATGAATGGGAAAGAAACTGTAAGAGATTTTAAAGAAGAAAACATTGAATCAGACTGTGAGGGCATATAATAGTCCCCCTCACTCTTCCTTAATATTGTAAAACTTATCAAGTGGGATGTGTTTCTTTTATGAAAACTGATTTTTCTTCTCTTCCTCTCCTTTTAGCAACTCGTGGGGTGTAGAAGGAAAAAGAGAATTCCCTTTTAGAGATGTCCTGTTGGCCAGGACTCTCTTTCCAGACAGATGCCTTCCAAGCTTGTTTCCACAATGCCTCAGGACTTTGGTTCAGATTTTTGATGTCACAAAGCCACCACAACAAAGGGGAACATTATTTCCCCTGCCTGCTCAGACAATTACATAGGGAAGGTGGGGGATCTTGAACTGGCCTAGCAGCTTATAGCACCAGCAAGTGAAATTGGGTAGTTTACAGCTCTCCAGTGCCTGGGACTCACATGAAGGATGGGGCTCTTTAGAAGGACCTCTTGCAAATGGACAAAGACTATGGGGTTTCCACTGAAAGAGGGCCAGTCCAGATTAGATATAAGGAAGAAATTCTTTACACTGAAGCTTGTAAAACAAGGATACAGGTTGCCCAGGGAGGTGGTGGACGACCCGTTCCTGGGAACATTCAAGGTCAGGATGGATGGGGCTCTGAGCAAACAGACCTAGTTGAAGACATCCCTGCTTATTGCAGAAGATTGGACTAGATGACTTTTTAAGGTCTTTTCCAACATAGACCATTGTACGATTTTATTTATTTTGCTTCTCTAAACAGGCCATAGACTCAGGAAGTGGAATGTTGTCACAAGGATGGTCTCCAGATCGTGCTTTTATAGTGATAACCTAGAAACTTGAGTGAAGTCTAACATCCCGATAAACCCCTCATTAACTTATGAGCAACTTAAGACTAACAAATCAATCATTGGAAAAACCCTGTCCTGCCAACAGGGCAACTATACTGTGGAAATTCTCACCACATTAATGAATGAGCAGAAAGAGATGAACCAAGGAATCCAATTCCAAACACTACAGAAACTTTCTTAATGAAGGACATACTTCTAGATGTATAGGGGCACTTTTCTGTCCCTTAAGAAATTGGTTACAAATCACATTTTGCAATCAGGTTAAACATTAACTCCAGGGCATTTTGGATACACAACTCCAGAAGGGAACAGTTGATGCCCTGCGAGTACAGGCACAATCTGTAAAGCCAGCAGGATCAGATGGGCGCAGGAAACTTTGCCACTGCACCACCTGATACTGCTGTGTGCAGGTCTAGATAATATGATAAAACCTCAAAAGTCTTGCTTATGCTGAGAATTCCTCAGCTGTGATTCTTATTGCCCTGGAATTATCAAGATCATCACCACCATGAAGCCTTTGCTTTCATGCTCTAGGATTATGTGGCTTTATACCCCACTCTTGCATTTACTATCTATTAATCTAAAATAAATACATCCTCTTCATGACACTTGTGATCTTTGCCCTTCAGAGCCATCAACCAGGCTGTGGACAGTGCTCAAAAAGGAATTGGGAGTACTTACACAATCTGTTTATAGTCCTCCACCTCTTTTCATTTGTGGGTTGTTAATGGATGGGATTTCAATCTCTACTAAGCAAATCAAATGCACAAAAAACTTCACACTTAGATCCCAGAGGGCAATTACTCTGTTTTAGTGAGAAGTGTATTAAAACATGTATTGTAGCAACTGCAGGACCCAGAAACTTGCCTGCCAGATGAACCAGGAGCATTGCGTTCCTGGACTCTCTGGAGTAAGTTTCATTAATGGTGACAAGACCTGTAGAGCATATGGTGGAAATCTCAAATGTAGCAATGGCCTGTAAGTTGCATTCTGAATCCCTCTGAAATAATGTCAGCTATAATACTTCCTGCTCTGACTTCAGTATGTTTTGCAACTTGAGAATGACTTCAATAAAATTACCACAAGAAAGTAGACAAATGTAGATTATACTCACGGATTAGAATGAGAAGAGGCTTAAACAAAGACATTTCAAAGAATATTCTGCAATTCTTAACAAAGGGGTCATCAGGATTCCTCTGAGAATCCACCTCAGTACCAAAAGCTACGCTACCAACGACATCCAAGGTAAAGCAGTTGTAACACCTGTATTTAATTGAAGAATGATAAATCATTATCTACAAATCACATATCCATTAATATCTTGCTTCTAAAAACATCAAATAGAATTAATTTTTGCCACCAAGTTTCCTTTTGCTTTTAGATTTGAGCTTTGCCAACAAGAGATATTTCCATCATTCTGACAAATGCTGATGCTTGATAATGATCACTTTCTCCACACTTACAAAGTGAACACATTTTCATACAGCTCAGTAATTCCACTAAAATTTTATTTTTAAAATTTTAATTTGTTTTAACCTAAAAATCTAATGTAACACATCAGAGGTGCATAAGCATTTTCTTAGTGTGCATCCTAATAAATGAGATCATTCCTTTCTCACTTTTAACTGCAAAAACCACACCTACTTCCAGTCCAGTCTAAACTCTGAGAGACAAAAGGTTCTTAAGTAAAATTAAGGCCATTAAGGATTTCCTTCCTCTTCTTCTTTATTCCTCTTTTGTAATGTAACTCTGTGGACAAAACCAAGAGAAACTGACACCATGTGAAATCTGTATCTCTGCAGAGGAGCAGCCAGTGCTCTGAGAACTCCAAATGATCTGTGGACCATGATCTAGAAACTTCAGAACTTAGTAAATTGGCTCCCTGCTTATCTGACAATCTATCCAGTTGTCTTACCATCTTTATTTTCCTAGTGGGCTCTAGTAGCTCTATTAAGTTTTGAGATAAGTGGACTGAGAATGTAAAATATCCTTGGAATTTGATTCTTCTGATCTGTAGTGAAGTCTGCACTTCCACAATCCTTACAATGGCTAATATCAATCTGTTTTAATCTGAGTGAGCATGTATGAAGAGAAGAACAGGACTCAGGCCCATTATATCCTGCATATATTATGTGAATTAGTATTTCTAAATTATGATCTTTCTGAGCTGTCATTCTGATCACACCAGAGATGATTTAAAAGATAACAACAATACTGCAAAACTAAGTAATTCTTTTTGTCTTCAACTCTTACACACACACACAAAAAAAAAGCATCCTTAGAAGTTGCTAAAAGAGGGGGCATTGCTATAAAACAATAATTTCAGAAGGACTCAACCATCTACCTCTCCAAGGTACTGAAAAAAAAAAAAACCTTAAAAATAAATTTTGAGTTGTTGGCAAAACACAGAACGGCTAAAGACAACTAAGGTGACAGGAAGCTACAGATAGGGTCTTTACATCCAAAAAGCCAGCTCCCAAGGCAATTCTGTAAAACTGCAGTGGAATGACAATCACATTTATAAATACATCAAACCTGCTGAAATAGTAGTACAGTAAAACAACTGGAAGATCATGTTTCAAGATGGTCAACATCACTCATTTATACTTTCAAATGGTCTTTTCCAATGTGTCCCTTGAGAGGTGAAACCCTATAATGGATCAATAGCTAAAAGACCAGCCAAAGACAAAGGACAGATGATAAAAAGGGAAAAGACTGGAAGGACTGAAAAGGTCAATTTTCATTACAGCACTAGGCCAGTATGACATATCTTGAGGTTTCACAGCATCTCTCTAGCTGCTTAGTAAAGAGATCTCTGTGTGCACACACACACTTGCATGTGCACATGTACTTAAAATGCATTTGAACTACTACCCTGGATCTTAGAGGAAATGCACCTACTCAGAGAAGGGACTAGACAGTGTTGTGAACAGTTCAGTGAAGACCTCTGATGAAAAACCAACAGAAAAGATAACAGGATATTAAATGCATAACAAATGGGGGAAAGTACAGTATGGAAAATATTGAAATGTCATTTTATAAATCAATGGTGCATTTTCATCTGGAGTACTGCTCATGTTGGTTCACAAAAAGCTAGCATGCCATGAGAGGGGGTTATGAAGAATGTGGTAGAAGGATTACATGCTCGACAAAACCTCATATTAAAAAAAAATGCAGAAGAGTGATGGACTAGATATATTTGATACTAGATCAATTCTTACATTTGTACATTATTGGCAGCCTGTAGACAACAAACTGGACAGGGACTGATGCAGCCTTCCTTAGTGCCTCCAGCTGTTAAAACTTCATCAAACAACTGCCAGAAATACATAAGATGCTTTACCAAAATTACTTTTCAAGTATGCAATGACTGTCCCCAGGAAGAAAAGGCTTTTTCAGACACACCCTCTATTAAACTATGATCTCCAGTTTTTAAAGTGAGGGAAGAAAAAAAATCTTTTATACAGTAAGTGTGAATTTAGAATAACTGCTGCTATTGACATTTTTCTTTTTTTTTTTTTTTAATAATCTGCTACTAATTTTTGGCATGTTGAACATACCTCTGGATGTCAAAAGCTTTGCCGGAGTCTGCGTAGACTTTCAAGTTACACAACAGGATATCACAGGCCTGGTTTATCAGTGGTGTCATCTAGAAAAGAACATACTGAATTGTGAAAAAACATTAAAATGTTAAGGAAAAAAACACAGAACAAAACCAATTATTTTAAATTATTTTTATCCAATAAATGGGACAGAGCTTTCAGGTTCCTCTGCAGATGTTGTTAGGCACTTATGCACAGGTAAAATGAAATGTTGGCACTTTCTGCTAAAAATAAACCTACATATTACAGGGCTGCCCTTCTCCAGCTCTGGGTACAAATACAAGAGGCTGTGTCACCTACCTGACCAATGGTTCTTACCCCACTGTGGCTACATACACAGAGAGCTATCAAGCAAAAATATTCCCTTCTCCGTTTAATCACTCCCTGTTTGAAACAATGGTTTCTCATGATGTCTATTTGGACTACATCACATTTAGGTTACATATGCTCCAGCACAGAAGGAATAATGTTTTCCAAAGTCCTGTAAAGGCATTGGCATCAGTTCTATCCTGCTGTCTCTAAGTTTGAGGGACTTTACACGCACACTAGAAAACAACCCTGGATACCACTACAAGCTGCTGAGGGCAAACTGCTATTGGTACACAAGGAAAGGCTTTTCTAAAGTGGTGATGCCATTAAATGGACATTTGTGAGAATTTATTAATCTAATGGTTCTTTCCAGTCACTGACACACGCTGGTCAGGTAGACTTTACCACAGCTTGGCTGTAGCTAACAGAGCAAGTGTCTTCTTTAGGGCTTCATAGAAATCATAGCACAGACAAACACCAAGGCCTCACTCATGCCTCACTTTCTGTCTCTTTAGTTTCCTACATATGAGGAATCAGACACTTTCCTGATTACACCAAATGAGGGGACAGAGGAAGGGAGTAGCAGCAATCCAGCCATGAACCAAAAGGAATTACATCCTATAGCTCTTTCCCATATAGACTACCAAGAGCAGCCTACAACTTAATACCTAAGTCTTGCCTCAACAACTATGCCAAGCATCAGCAATGTACACACAAACTTGCCTTTCCTTCCTGAGCTACGTCCTTCAGCATACAGCTGTCAACAAACATGAGACCAGACTTATCCTACTCCTCTGACATTCCTGTTACCAAAAATGACTTACTGCAGCCTCACAGCACACTCTGAGAGCTATGCAGCCTGCCCAGCCAAGTCCATTTTGCTTGGCACTTCTACCTCTGTGGAACTGGCATAACACTTTGTGCACAGGCACACTGCCATCTTAACACATGGGCAAGACTATATGCAGTCAAAAGGCCAACGCGGGAGCATCCAATATGTTTTCCAAAGGCACAAGTCTGACTCAAGAATGTGTCTAGCTGTTCTCAAGGTCCCGTGCCTATATGAGAGAAATTGCATTGCAAAGCCAGGTCAATTTGGGCTTTGCCACAGTTTCACAAGACAACTCTGGTGCCAGATTAGTGTTTGGTAAAAGTAGCTGCTACAATTTTGGGACGTACACACCACAGTATGTGGCAGCTTTTTTCCCCTTTCAGCTGTCCAAAGAAGGTCCCCTGCAGCAAGCTTCTTCTCAATGGTTCAACCAAATTAATATATTTCTTTTCAACAGCTTGAACCAAGGTGAAATATTTCATTATTTCTGGGTCCAGGCCCCCCAATGAACTGAACCAGCTAAGGAGAACAAAATGAAAATCCATTTTTTAACAGGTATGATGTTTCTGAAACAGATGGTGATAATTTCAGATTTTCCTTTTATTGCCCTATTTTCTCTTTTATTCTTCATCACATCACCAGATCTGTAACCAGCCAGCTGGTTGCTATCACTTTTCAACAGCTGGCAGAGACGTCAGGGGCACATACTTCTGGCCAGGGCATCCCATAGCACCTCTGCACTTTGCACATTCCACCAGCCTTTAGAAATACTGTTGAAATTCATTCCTAGCCGTAAGGTATTTTTTATTAGTAAACCTAACCAGGAAAATAGGGAGGGGGGCACATGGATTTGATTTACTGTTAGTATGATAATAACAGAGTCATGTCAATAAGACAATTATTTGTATATGAAAGCTACAGGGGATATCTAGAACCCTAGGTTGGATTTGGGTTTTTATTCCCCTGGGGCACATAAATTAATCCAAGACTGCAAACTACAAAGACCACAGACCGAAACATTCTCAAGTCTTGTAACACCTCAAAATCTTTGTTCAATTGTCAAGAAAAATAAAGTAGTGTCAGGGGGAGGTGAACTATACCAAGTGTAAAAACTGGCACAGAAATAGACACATTGATCTACACTGTCTTGGGTATCAGTGACTTCCCATACATTCTGATTTGCCAGTCAGAACACAAAACCTGCATAACCTGCTTGAGATTCAGTTCTTGGTGGGTAAATAAACCCCAGCTGCTTTGTGTCCAGATTGGCTGAGAGTAACAAGATGAAGAAAAATCTAAACAATATGGTCCCTGTAAATATTTGATCTGACAGTAATCTAATAGCAAGAGTAGCCCAGAGTCCAAATTTCTTTCTTTTTGCCAAAGAAGAGCATTTGGGGTTAGGGTTTTCATGGTGCCAGGGGCTTTGCTGTATAAAGCCTGCCAATATGCTATTTGGCACTTAACAACAATTAGCTTCTGATTCTGCATATGCATAGTGCATGTGGATCTTTGCACTATTCAGGGGCATGAGAGTCACATTCCTCTAGTTAGATGTGGCCCTCAGTATCAATCAGTATTATTATTCCCTTTATTATTAGCATCCAAACTAAAAACTAGAAGGTTGGATGATACTCACTGTAGGCAGACACACTGGAGACTTTACTGTTCATGGACAGCAAGCAGAAGTCATGTTGGGCCTCTTGTCTCACAGATGTTAGGAAATATAAAGGAAAGAGAAGGAGAAAGAATACATCCCTAACACAAGAACTGCTTCTCTTCCAGATTTCAAGTCCTTGAATAAAACTAGGAAAAGAGCAGTGTCAGAAAGATGTTTCATGAGAAGATTTGTTTCTATCACTTAAGAGTGAAGCCCTGCTGTTCCTGGGCACAACTTAGCAAAATGAGCAAGTCAACAAGATATTGGCCTGTGGCTCAGGTTTATGCACAATTCATGTATCAGTTTTTACGTTACCAATTCATTACTGATTTGCTTTGCCTTAGGTGAGCACACTTTTGCTGTCCAGCAATAAGAGCAACTTCCAGAGACATTCCCAAAATGCCTTTGACCAATGTGCACAGACAGCAAATTAAGGAAACCTTAATGGTTGGACTGTCAGATCTTATGTCCTAGTGGGACATGAAAGCTCTACATACCTGAGAGTGACACTAGAGGATTTTTCTGCACTGTTCTGCCATGTTATTACAAGTTCTGTTTTATGTCTCCCTTTCTTTGAAAGAAATGCCTCAACACAAACTCCACTTCATAGGTTATTTAGGACAATGCTATATTAAACTGTGCTCTCTTCTTTAATTTTTGTGTTCTGTTTTGTTTAAATGGTTTGCTAATGGAGGAAAGGATCCCTGGCATACTGATAGGAGATGACAAGACTACTGCAGAACCATCAGAAGAAATAAAAATCAATAGGTTTTCTGCTGGTGTTGGCTGTAAAAGAGAGTAAAGCTATTTATCAAGTCTGACAAAGGGTCCAGAACTGCAGGATCATCATAGGCACCACAACAAAAAGAAGAGGAACAAAATAAGAAGTATTAAATAGGGAATCAAGATTGGTACAGCAAGATCACTAACATGTCAGCTTGTTTCAATACATAACAGCTGAGGATAGCATGACAGGAACACTGGGAAATTTTTCTGTTACTTAGATCCTCTAGATATTATAATTCACCAGCTCCTCATGAATTACATCGTGGATCAACTTTCAGTAATTGGTATTGTTCCCACTTAACAGATAAAAGTTGTTTCATGTGCAGAGAATTTAAGTAGTTTCTGTCAGATCACCCACAGGCAGTCAATGGCAGAGCTGGAAATGACATTTCTTCAGTTTCCTGCCTCCTGTCTCTCATTTCTCATTCTTAGTGCTCCCACAGCAATGGCACTATGAGGTTCATTCAGGAGTCTTACTGGAAAGAGCTTATTATTAGATCTGCTGCCAGCTCCAGCAGCATCTCACATGGGATGTTCCCCAATCTTACTGCAGGATCAAGCTTGCAAGTCTATTGCTTTATGCTGTATTCACCACCATTACAGTGTTTGTGTTCAGTGTTATACAGAGCCAAACCTTCCTTCAGCTGGAGTGAACTCCTTTAGTAATCTTTACATGCTTTTTAGAAAAAAAAATAAAATTAAAAAGGGAGAATAGGCATGACATAGAAATCCATAAAAGCAACAGTGAAACAGTGCACAGCTTTTAAAGATAAATTGAGAAAAGAGAAAGCTGGAGAAGATGTCAGAAACTCTTGAAAAATGTTACAAAAACAACTCTCTGCAGACACACAGAAATCACTATATTGGCTACCCAACAACTCTATAACCCCTAGTTTCAGTTAATTTCCTGTAATTTTGAAAAACTCAAAATTCTTGGAGTCATCTTTTCATCATTTGCTGGCTGGCTGGCTGCTGGAGATATTTGCCATACTACAGGGAAATTCCTCAAGCTCAGTGAACTTCTCAGTGACATTACACCACTTCTCTGAAGTGACAAGGGCAAAGCTCACCTCTGCTCACAGCCCCAGGTACCTCTGTGGAGCACTGCAGGTTAAATCTTAGCAACACACATTAACTCTGTCTTGAGTCTTGTCCTCCAGCAGCCAGGCCAAAGTGGCTTCTCACTTCTTACTCTTGCTAGCCCTGAAACTGTCCTTTCTTGAGTTTCTGAAATGGAGATATCAGGAACCTATACTGAACTCTCTGTCCCTCGGTGCATCTTTCATCTGTAGTGATTGCTATGGGGAGCACAAGGAGTTGTTAACATGTATTGCTCTGTCACAGGCTAATGGCTTCCAGTTCTCTCAGAGCTTCCAGACAGGCAAGTCTATGTTTGGAGTGGCAGTAGGGGCTGCAGCACTCAAGGACAACCACTCTCCAAAGAGACTCACGAGGTCTGTAGTCTCTCCAGCGTCATGGTGGAGTCTGGAACAAAGTTAAGTCATCCAGAGTGAACAGAGTGGAAGACTTTGGTGTGGGATTTTGTTAAAGGAATTGATATCTTGGAAGAAGAAATAAGGAATGCCTAGTAGTATTTATAAATATGTATAAAATAGCATAGCTAGGTTCTTATGCAATAAATTAGTACCAAATTTGTGTTCATAATTCAATGTAGAAAGGAAGGTTTTATTACAAACAGGATGTCTTGCAGATAACGCTGGATACTCTGTAGTATGGCCAATACTAGAACATGGTATTTTTGTTTCCATGCTGCTGTAGAGGTTCTGAGAGAGTACCAAATATGGGAGAGTTAAAAAGTGAGATCATAATTAATGAGCATTGATTTCCTTTGAGAAGTGTTGGTATGGCTTCTAAATTAAGCAACAGCAGGAAAAGCACATGGGCAAGGACTTAAGTTGCATTAACTTCAAATCCCAGGATTGCTAATGTATTTGGGCAGAAAATGAATGCAAGGCTGAGGAGCACATCCGTTCAACAGCGGTTCTTAATCTCACATGGGCTTACTGCAAGTGTCCGTCTGTGTAGGGATGGATGGACTCCTGGGGAAAGCATGAGAGAGAAAAGCAAAGTTGAACCTCTCAGAGAGACCTGCCCCACTCCTCTTTTTTCCACTTGCTGTTGAATGGGAGGAGAAAGTGGCAATTTCCAGCCCATACACAGTCACACACCTTCCCACAGAGCTTGGAAGAGGCAGCATGGGCAAAGCTGATTATCAGGCTAAAAATAAAGATCTCAATCTTTGCATGCAAGACAGCTACCAGGCAGCAGCCAGTCCTCCATTTTACCTCCTACCATTATTCCTGCAGTCCAGTTCCACTAATAAGCCATGCAAAGGGAGTGCCATGACTTCTCTCCCAGCCCGGTTAGATCAGCCAGACCCTGCAAAGTCGTGGATGCCCTGAAAAAGCAGGATCCCTGAGGCTCCACTCTCTTGCCCTCACCGTGCTCCTCAGCCAAGGCTGGTGCCGGCAGAGGCTGCTCTCCACAAATTGAGGGGAGTGCGGCGTTATCTTTTGTTAGTCCACGAGCAAAGAGCTGATGACCTGCAGAAAGGCAGATTAATTTCTGCTAGGAAAATGCAAAACTCTCCTCTCCCCACCATGCCATGTGCAACTAATCACTTGCATATTTAAACACCCTTGCCTTGCTGAAATTTCGTGATGGAGTCGGTGACAGAGCAAATGTCAGGGCGCATAACCAATGGCATTGTCAGTCGTGATTAATCAGTATCTCCGCCAGGCTTGCGGCCAATTAGAATTTACCATAATAAGGAGGTGACAGCCGGCGTTGCTAAGCGACCGCAGTCTATAGAGCTGGGAGAGCCAGACACATTTAGATGTTACTGTGGATTTCGACAGCGGCATGTCAAAACAACACAAGTGTCTGCCCAGTGGAAAATTTTACAACCCAGGACTGGGCACCGGCGTGAGGCATGATTCCTTTTCAGAATAAAACATAAAAAGAAAGAAGTGATTTTTCTTGTTATGGAGTTGTTTTTTGTAGTTTTCCTTGAAAGAAGACTTTAACCAGTCAATCATTTATATACATTTAATTAAGTGATATTGTATCACTGGAAAAGGACTTTGTTACTGGGTAATGGGTTTCTATGGCTGAACAAGTGCTGATACATTTACAGAAAATTAACAGCAGGTCAGTGCAGAGACACTTATTTTCAGTCAGAGGTATTTATCTGGCAATGACATTCTGTTCCAGTGACTTATTTTATTATATGAAAGGATTAAAGAATAAGAGGAGGAGGGAAGCGGAAGGAGATGAAGAAATGAAAATAGACTGACAGCAGTTCCTGTGTTAACATGAGAGTTGCTGACTCTGCACATCAAGAAAAGCTATGTTCCAACTGGGAGCAATAACATTTCCGGGACTTAAGCTTACTCCTAACAGGGCACAGGAGAGGAAGGGGTAAGGGTCCTTCTTGAGTATGCTATACTTTCACAGACAAACTCACTTAAATAGAGAAAGATAGAGAATCATATCCTCTGATGAGCTATTTGGACCTTTACCAGTCTATGATCTGAACCATGCCTTATGGAAACTCTGCTGCACGTGCTCTTCAGATCTAAATAAAGTGGCACAAAGTAGCAGGTTTTACCTATCCTTAATATGGACCTACATAAAGCAGATGCCTGCACAAGTCCTCTAAATTATGAGAGCAGCAATGTCTACACCTTACCTCTTTCAGTTTGGTATCGCTGAAGGCTGGGGTCAGGAGGTTCCGCACGTACTTCCATCTGTCATCACGAAGACAAAGGATGCTATCAAGCATTGGCTTGGATATCAAATTCGGTTTCTAAGATGAAAGAAAACATAATTCAATTTTAACACAAATGCAACTACAGCTACTCAAGACTCTGGAACTTGGGAAGCTTGCTCAGGAATAGCATTGCACTGCTGTCCCATGAAGAGAGGTTCAAATCAGTCTCAAACACCAAGATAAATATGGATGAGGCTGCAGAAAATTTCTCTTGCTGCACTCATTTTCTCTTGGGCTTGTAAAAGTCCTGGACCAGCCCTGTAACTCCTTTCTCAGACTGCTCTGCTTCTGATGTTCTTGGTGTTCTCCTAAGATTGCCTTCACTGAACCCTGGCTTCTTCCCTATCTTTCTAAGGTGACTAGCAAGAGGACTTGTCAACACTCCCTCTCCGTGTGACATGAGTACCAACGCACCGCATGCCGGTGTTGGTGGGGAACAAAATTCCTGGTGACAGCTGGTATGTCAGACTGTTACATGCATTTTAAAAGTCTTCAGAAAATATGTTGATTAGAAAGCAAGTCCCTGTCCTTAATCTGTTTATATGGAACCATCTCACTAAGAAGCTGTGGCCTATGACTTACAGCTGGAACTTCAGTCTTTGCTCTGTTGCAGGCAGCATAGAAACCAGGTTATTCTCCCCATTTTTTTGTAACAGCCCGTATATACAGAAGGTTATAACAACCACCAAGCATATTGCAGCCATCTACCCCACATAACACCATTTCACTCAATACATACTTACCAGTTATGTTATCTAGGACTGTTCAGTGTTGGTATTGTTCCTCTGCCCAGTCTTGCTGATTTACTTCTTTGTCAAGGCATGGTCCCTGTGACCCAACATGGTACTCCAGGCAAGGAAGGATTTCCCACCCTCCCCCCTCCCCAGACATTTTGCAAGCTACACTCCTCTCTATTCACCCTGGAATATTACATACCAAAGCATGACACTGTACCCATGAACTGGTTTGTGGTTCCTTGCAACTTTCACACTTCTTTCTGAGCAATCACTCCCTAAGAAGTTATTCCCCAGCCTTTATCATTTAAGCTGGTTACTTCCCAGAGTCACATGTAGAACATGTTCCTTTGAATTATGACCATTCCCTTTATGATTATTTGTTCACCTGAATAAGGCCACCTTGAATTTTAGCCCTTTGATTCTAGCATCTTTCATCCTTAACAGGTTTCTACAGAAATTGTTAGCATACTCAGTGCTATCATCTAAACCATTATAAAAAGCACAGAATAATTCCTGCAAAGAATGCACCCTCTGCTCCTCCCTTCCCTTCCAACAATGGAGTGCTCCAAAATACATTTCAGGTATTGTACAGCAATGTCCTCCAGAAAAACCGCACTAAGATTGGTGGGTGTGGGCAGATGTTACACACCTCTTAAGTTACCAGGAGGTACAGAGACATTCATTTGCGCATGTGAGATCTTCTGGATACTGCAGCAGCAGCGCAGTCCCCCATGTTATCAGTAATAACAGTATCCATTTTACTGGGAGGGACCCCAATGGGTCCCTTTGGCCATCCCAATGCCATCTGTTAATCCCTTTTGTCCTCTGACTTTTCCTTTCAGTCTTTCTTTCATTACTGCAGTACATGAAAAATGAATTCCTACAACCTGTTGCACACCTGGATACTTTAACATCATTTTGTGCCACACTACTGCCGATTTTATTGTCACTACATATTTTTTTAAAAATCCTTTTTCTTGGAAATCTGACCTACTTTCCACTCTACAAAAAAAACTTCTCTTCAGGAGCCATGAAGAACTGGTAAATTAGCTACACTGGTCTTCCACTTCACTTCCTTAACTTTCCTTCTTACTGGAAGAGTTTGCACTTAATATTGTTTCTTTAAGGAGCTGCCAGCACTCCTTAACACCTTTTTCCTTTACACTTGCCAAATTCTTACTAAACTGCATAAGCTTGTAAAATGCAGAAGCCTATTTTATATTGCAAACAGGCTAATGGGATAGTTTTACATTCTCAGTAACACCATCCAGTGCTGTAAACTAATGTCACTAGGACGACACTACAGATCAGTTTTGAGCAAAGATGAGCAGCTTTCAGGTAGAAAAGTACATATTAAGCTGAAGGGTGAGATTGATTTAGATACTGTCATCAGATGACTACTGTAAAACAAAATAAGGGCACTTTTTAAATGTATGTATAGACTATTCTATTTTGTACAGTAACAAGGAAAACCTTGGACAGGCTGTCAGAGTTGAAACATCTTGGACTGTTTTCTCTGAATAGACTCTTTAAATAATCTGTTTTCTAACTTGTCAGTAGATATCTTTCCTGAAGATCACAAGTGCAGCTAGAAAGACCATCACTGAGTGGAGTGCTCCATCATTTGTTACAGATATTCAAAGGCACAGGAAAATCAGAAGAAAGAGCCTCTAGACAATTGGAAATAAGCATCATCCTGTCAGAAGGTACTGTATCCTATCCTCTGCTTCACAGTTCTTCTGTGCTGCTAGGGCAGCCGTTCACAGTAAATCTTGACTCAGCTGGTCACTAAATGAGTATTCCTTATATCTTGGGTCCTCATTTTAAACCCTGGGACCCAGATTGCAGTGCTCCTGAGCACTCATTGAAATCAGTGAAATGCATTAGTCCATGAAATCAGGTCATTGAGTTCGGCCTCCAAATCAGCAAACATTCTCAGACCCATGTTTCAACCACCAGCCTTCACTTCTGCTTTCTAAAGTGGAGATACCACATCACCTCCTCAGAAATGCTAACGATACATTAACATTTCTGAGGCACTCAGAAACTACAGTGAAAGAGTAGAATAACAATTCCCACAAGGAAATGACCAATTTTGTCTTCCAAGCAAGGTTTAAATAGCATACAGAAAAAAAAATAAAAAAAAAAAAGAAAACCAGAAAAAATTACAGGGCAGGGCAACATTTGAAAAAGTATTTTGCATCCAATCCTAAATTGAAGGCTGCCCAAACTGTGTACTCTATAAGACAAATCTCCTTTGCAAGACACAGCTCTACTTAGATAATAACAGATGTGATATAAATCTCACAGCATTTGTCTTGAAAGCAAATTCCCTTCCTAAAACAAAACATTCACCCCAAAAAGTGTTCCTAATTGCATAAAGACTGTATACAACACATTCACAGAGGGACCCAGTTACTGAACAAAAAGCCTTTCAACTATAATATTATAACTACAACACTAACTATAGCATTGCCTTTTTAGCACTCTACTTTATGACAGTAATGCTCCCCTAACATATTTTTGGTGTTTACAGTATTATATACATATAAATGCTACAATGAAGGAGAAACAACTTTGGCCATAAATTATTTTATTCTATATCTTTAAAACTGGGCATGGAAAAACATGTTTGGGTTTATTGGAATACCATCAGCATGACTGAGAGTGTATAGCGGATTTCATTTATCAGGTTTTCCTTATTGGTTCTGCAAACAGTTTCCTCCTAATTGCATAACCTGTGTTACAGGTTCATATAGCAGGAATGAAAATGGATTTGGTACGACAATGAGCCTGAAGTATCCCAGTGAAGATGAAGTATCACCTCTTTCCAAATGGACAAAGTACTAGATGTATCTAAAAAACCTTGAACTTATAAAAATCACCAAAAAAATTACCATCAGAGGCAGCTCTAATATTTTCAGGGGTGAGATTTTGGTTTTTGGGCAGCAAAGAAGGTTGCTCTTAAGTCAAATGCAATCAGGATCATGTTCCATCTAGCATTATCTAAATACTGATGAACTGCTCTGCACTTCTTTCTCCTGTGTAATCAACCATTTCTGGTACAGCAATGCTCCATGAAAACCACTGGCAGCATGGTAATCTCTTGCAGTGTATCTGCAAGTGCAGTTGATTTCCCACAATCACAGATATGCCATCAACCATAACAAGGAAAAGTGAAGGCATTTGCTTGCAAACAAATCCTTTAAAACATCACCACTTTTAAAAGAGAAAACAAAACAATATTTGCAGATGAGTGGCACCTCTGCAATTGATGCAAGAATTCCCTCCTCCATAAGGTGTTCCTCAGGGTGACCCTTTCACCCAGTTATTGGCTTTTTTGTCATGAGTCAATTTGGCTTCCTCTCTGTTTCTAAATAATTCAGGCAAATGAATACTTGGCTCTGAGGCCAAGTGGAACAGAACACCCCCTGTCCCCAGAGTTAAATCCTTTTCCCAAAAAACAATGGAGATATCAAACTGCTTTAGGTACATGTTCTTCTCCTGAACTGTGCCCACACCAAGCCTGGGAGACAACTAATCAATACACAACAACACTGTGCTAAGAAGCATGTCAATATGAACATCTGTAGGAACTATTCATGCACTAATATCCTGTTCCTGTTTTATCTTGGAATAAAACTGCAGCCTTCTGTGATTCATATGGTATTTGTTCCTTTCCCAAGTTTGTCACTAGCAGGCTAGACTGAACCTCTGGCAGCCAGCAATGACCACCTAGAGCAAAAAGAAAGGTAACAGCACTATGATGTTCCTTTAGACACCTCTTCTTCTTTCTTTGGTAGAAAAAGGAGGGATAAAGGTTTGCCAGCAGAAGGCAGTTAATACATCCATGCACTCTTCAAGTATCCTGAATAGATGAACCTTCAAAGAACCAAGAGTCCCTTTAAAGACCTTTAAAAACCACTCACCTCCACAAAACCAGCTGCTAATCTTCTCCATGTGCTTCGACAACATAGTGAGAAACAAAACTATACAAAAAAAACCTCAGACACTTTTTTATCTTAAACTTAGACATAATCATAGCCCACTCCTAACAAAACCAATAAAAACAATTTACTTCTGCAGGAGTCAAACGTCAGCACTCTGTCTGCTCTGATTCAAACAAGGAACTAAGCTCTAGAGCACCCAAAATCCCAAATCCAAACAGTAACTCCAACACTAATTCTGGCACTAGTCATCCCCAGCAAACACCATTTGCCTTCACGTAAGCTTTCTTCTAGTCCCACAGTCATTGTGGGATTCAGCTTTAACTGGAATTCCACACCCACACGCCCCCAAACTTTAGCCCCAATCTCAACCCTATAACCCACACTAATGAGAGCCATTTGCTCCTCTCTCCTTCAGCATTTCTTCGGTACCCATGAGGACTTCAGGATCCAGAGTTAAGTCTAACTCCAGGTACCTCCCCTTTTCCCTTTTTAGCGAAATTTTTGGGGTATATTCCCAGTGTGAGGGGTAATCCTTCTATCAGCCTTCATGAATGTCATGCAGTTATCCGTATTAGCTCTAGTGAGAATGGGCTCATTCTCTAGTGAGAATGAGAATTTGCCACAAGGCAAATTCCAGAAACAATGAGCAGGCAGCAGCACATGCACGTTGCTCTGTTAACTTGCTCATCTTATTTTCAAAAAGAGTTGCTGTTCTTTTCTTGCTAAAAATGCCCTTGTGATTAGGCATTACCACCCTGTTTAAGAAATTCCAATTTTTAACTCAATTTAATGAAATTAAAGTTAATAAAAAAATGAGACAGAAAGTTAGTTGCTTGAAGACAAGACATTATCCCCATACTGCAGACAGGAATTATTAATAAAATCTCTTTTTAAGATTACTCATCCAACTCCCCTTGACTGGCAGGTCATCACCACCAGCTCAGCCAGCAGGTGGAACCAGAAAACCCATGAACTGCCCATATGGTACCTCATCCAGTCAGTGGCAGTGGCATGACACTTAACAGATCAACATACCACTTGCTCTTAAAAAAAGAAACAGAAGAAAAAATCCCTGCGATATCTCGAGGAATACATCTTACCAAGCTTGCAGTAAGTGAATCACGAAAGTGGGAAGGCAGGAGATGCCTCCATATATTAGTTTTAAAAATTCCCTGTTGGTAAACTGATACAGTATATTCCTTCCCACTTCCTTGGTGTTTTAAGTCATGCTCAGCTCTTCCTATATTCATGACATTCAACGACATATCGTGTAGTGGCTTTTGACTGAGCCAGGATAGCACTGCACTGCATGTTTTTAAAACCCAAAATAGAGCTCGTTTATGTCATATACCCTGTAGTTCATTGCCGTTCCCATCTGGAAGGCGCTTGCATACACAGACGTTACCGCCACATCTCTTCAAAGCATGTAAAATTTTTCTATTCACAAATCATCATCTCATAATGGAGCAAGACCAACTCCTCACTCCAAGACCAAAGACTTAGTGCGAAGGGCTGGCATTGCCCACTGAGGGCTGTGTCCCAATGTGGGAGACCACTGGGCCTCTCTCACCCCTCTTCTGGGACTCTGAAGGGTCTCCCATCCATGTAACATCCATGGCAATCGCTACACACAGGAGTTGTCTCTCCCAAAGCAGGCTAGCTCTTCTTTTCCTTTTCCAAAACTCCATTTCCAAATCCTCAGATGCCACACATCCAACACTGCTGCTCCTAGAGAGCTGAAATCAGTTCTTCCTTGCCCATTAAAACAATGGGCAGAGGCACTGCTTCACAAACATTACGCAAAACCTCCCAGATCACCAACCCGGCTAATAGTCTAATACACTTTTGTCCCCTCTTCTTTGTTAGTCTAAAACAAGTTTGATTTTAGTATCTATGATTCAGAAGGTGATCTTATGGTTCCAGAGGGGGGGGAAAAAGAAATCAACAAACTCACTCCAAAATGCTCATGTTGTTCTGCAATTTCATAAAAGCATCCAGTAAAAGTTTTCAGCTTAATTTGAAATCAACATGCTTTAATTTGAAATCATCAAGAGAAAAGGAGAAAATGTCCATGGATTATCTATTTCATTAAGCTTTTAGGTTCTCCTTGGTCATTAAGATTCTTCAAAAGAGTGTGACAAGGTAGAATTGGTTTCAGTGATTACAGCAATTGTCTTTCATTCCACTCTATAGATCAGACTATACAAAAAGGCATCTCCAAGCAGGTTCTTTTGTTATCAAGTCAGGATCTTCAGCAACTGACTAATAGCTACTTTTCCTAATTACTCATTGGAAAAATGGCACAGCCAACCCCAGCTTACAAGCAAATACTGGCTTTTTTTTCCCCTCTGTGGCAAGCAGCCTGGAAACATCTGCTCTTGTCTCTGCAAACATTCTCTTAAGTCAGGGTTTTGTCAATAGAAACCAAAGCGAGTCATTGCAATGAGGTAAATACAACCATCCATAAATGCTAAAATAAACACATATGGCCTCCTGCGGTCTGACCCAAACTGATGCAAGTCACACGTTCCATTTTTTGGTGAAAGCAACACAAAAATTAAGTTCATGCATTCATAAGTTTGCATATGGTGGTCAGTTAGCATATTTGGGACCAAAACAATCCAACCAAAGGAAAAAGTACTTGCTCTTAATTAATTAAGAATTTTTGTATTATAAAAAAATTCAGGTTGTACTAGAAAACCCATACTATATAGACAGTTTCTGCTGAGAAGCAGTTTTTAAACATGTTTAAATCTACTTTCCAGCTGACATAGCTGGACTTTTTAATATTGGATAAAGTTATAAGACTGTTAAAAGCCTCTCTGTTTATATACACTTCTCCTAGAGGAAAGGTTGAGGACCAGAAAGTTCCTTTTACAGATTGTAAGGAGTATTTGGAAAAAAGCATCCCAAATAACTTTTGGTACACATGTATCACCATGCTTTCAGTCATTGGCCTATGTAGGAATGACAGGCAATGCCCACAAGAACTTTGGCTAGATCTTTTATTTACCCAAGACCATTATATTCCATGCTGTCCTCATTCAGGGATGTACCTGCAGCAACCTTAAAGCTTCTGGAGAATACCAAGACAGAATGTAAGTACTACTCACCATCCCACTGCCGGTCCTCTTAGCTGCTGACCCGCATGCCTTGGGTATGCAGTTAGGTACCTCAGAAAAAGTTCACCAAAACGAGCACAGAATTGTCCAAGCTGCCATGACAGCAATGTAGGAAGAGTCCTACATTCCCTAAAGGTCTCTCCACCTTTCTTTTCATGGACATAATAACAAAATGGATTCCACAAAAGAGGTCATTGCAGCTGTGATCAGGGAGTAATCAGGGATTACTCCCGTATCAACAGCTGCAAAGTGAACAAAGTCATGGTAGTAACCCACTTTCAAACGATCACTGACAGAACAAAACTCACGGTGGGGGGAAAAAAGTTGTAACTCCTTCCTATGGATAAGGATAGGAAGAAAAATAAGGAAATAAGAATAACGAAGGAAAGAATTATTACAGCAGGAGTACAGGTTAGAGGGAGGGACGGATAATCTGTGGCCTATTAGGCTGCAGAGATGCACTAACTTCTCTTTCATGAATGCCATGGAACACATGGAATTTGGCATCGATTCAACAAATAAGGTTGCAAGTGCATTGTCTCAAAGAATCACCTGTAAGTTTTCTATGCTGGGTACTTCACAGAGAGATGAGAGGAGTGCCTTGGAATGATTTACAGCAGGTAAATATGTGAAAGCCTTTCTCTTGCACTCTGGGCAGCTCCCCTTGTCATGGGAGACTACACTGAAGCAGTCTGGCTCCACCACTTTGTGATTCAAAGAACCATGTTTATTGCTGCTACATTTTCTGCAGTGCCTGGGCTGTCAGCCTGTTTCAAAGGCACGTGTGAGGGCCATCTCCTCTCAAAACATCATATTCATAGATCTCCTACCTTGGACAAGATTCAAAACTGCTAAGCTTCTGTTTGGTGATTTCAGCTGCTGAAATCAGCAGCTCCAAGGGATTCAGGGTACTTCAGAACATTAGCTATGGCTGAGTAAGAGTTTTAAATCTGTATTGTCAAATTAAGCTCCTCAAATAGGGGTTAAATGCTTAGGACCTTCTGTTCGCTAGCAGAGGTAAGCGAGGCAGGTGAAGGGGAGGCTTATCAATGGCTTAGTTTAAAAATATCACTGGCATGCAACATTTTTCTCAGAGAAAGTATATATAAGAAATGTCACTTCATGTACTTCATATTTTATTGACAATTTCAGTTTGACTTCTTCCACTCAGGTGTTGCAATCCAGAAATAAAATTATATACAGGCCTGTCTAGTTTAAAATCTCAAAGCACCGAGAAACACTGAAAATAAACAAGCGGCTAAGTAGGAAATTATGGCCAAAAGGTGGAAGACATTTCAAAGGGTTTCTATCAGTCTTCCAAGTTTCCATGTAGCACCTAAAACTTGTTGCCTAATACCCCATTTCCCATGTGACAACATCCTGATACACAAAATATACTACAAATTGTAATTTATCTCATTTGAAACAGGAGATTTGGTATTAATACGACAAACCGATGAGCTCCAATATGTGCGAAACAACCTTTTCCTTACCCAAGGAAAAGGTAAGTCACCTTTTCCCCTCAATGGCAAGAAGAAAATTTCAAAACAATGTCAAACAAAGCCGATAAAAGTTTTCTTGTGAAGCCTTCTAATGGTTTAAAAAACAAAAAATGGGCTCAAGATGATATTTAAATCAAACTACTGGAAGAAAAGGGCTATTAAAAATTAAAAAACATGAATACAGTTTTCAGCTTAGGAAGTCAACCATGGGCAGTCAGATGTTAGGGGGAGATTCTATAGGAAATATTGCTCTGCACTTGCTCTGCTGTTTCTCAAAGCATATGCTGCTTACTCAGAACACTCCCTGGCCTAAATACTTTACTTCTTATGTTTTACTTTTTTCCTTTGAAAAGTCATTCAGAAAGAAAACTCCAGGTCAGCAGTAAGGGCAGAATTACAAGCTGTCAACAAATCACATTTGCAGTATCTGCTCAGCTGAAGAATTTGAATCCACTGCCTGATACTCCACAATTCTTTCTAATTACATTAAGTGGATATTTACACATCAGGGAATAAAATTCCAGATTTCATAAATTAAGATTTCCATATCTTTTTCTCAAAACAATAATGCATTTTCTTGATAGCAGTAGCTGCTTTCATTTTTCGTTTATTTGTCCCTCAAGAAGAGCTAGGCTATAAAACTTTCTCAGGAGTTGCACAGCACACTTTCAGCATTTTTCTTTCAAGATTTCACATTTGTGGTTATTGCCTGGTTTAAATCAAATTAAAAAAAATATCCTAATTTATGAAAGCATGTTTTGACAAGCCTATATGAAATAATGTTTGTTCATTTGCCTCTTACAAATTAATTTGAGCATATTTAGAATTAAAAGCTTGTCATAAGATAATTTCAAGAATAATAAAGTCCTACTGCTCACAGATAACATTACAGGACTTATTATGACTTCTCTGGAGCTCACAAATTCTGTAAAGCAGCCTTACTTCATAAACCACCTGTAAAAAGATTGTTGCTCACATCACTCTTGCTGATTTCTTCAAGGAGAGAAGTTGAAACATTCCTCTGAGTATCAGCAAGTACCTCATCCAAATAAATAAACAAACAGTATCAACTACTTCTGCATTCTTGTACATTTAGACTTGTAATAGGAAGCAGTGTGGATTATGAAGCATAAAGCATGTAACCATATCTTGTTATCCTTATATCTAACAGTTCCGTGATAAGATAAAATGTTAAACACAACAAATGCCCCACAAGTTGGAGTCCACACCACAGAGCTCACAGACTCCTTTCCAGCCAAACAGGCCTGCTTCAGATGATGCAGCATTTAGGGGGCCTGTTTCATTACTCTTGCTTCAGTTTTAGTGCACTGTTACCATGACATGAAACCAGAGAGATGTATCAGAGCCCAAATTCTCCCCATTTATAGTGCCCAAAAAGCCAGCACCAGCATTTCGGACACAGACAAGCTGGAAGCTCAGCAAACACTCACAAGGGCAGAGCAAGATTTGGGATTTAGATTCTCTTTTATCAAGTGCCTGGAGAAGGAGTGTGTGCCAGCCATGAGAATGAGACACCTGCAGCCTTCCACTGAGGCTCATTAACCCCTTCACAGCCAGGTGCACACAGAACAGCAAAGAGCAATCTGACTGGAGTTTCTGACTGCTGGGATTTCCTACATAAAAAAAGAAAGAGGCTTCACTCTCGGGAAGGACCAGACACCAGTGAAATTGGCAGGCTACACTTATACTCAGTATACACATCGCACTTGACTGCAATGCATCCAACATGTTATTTTTACTTGCAAGTTATAAGAATCTGCACTTCCAAGCCCAGCTTTATGGGTTGTAGTTCCCAACCATCAGTGTTGGCCAGCACAGCACACACTCCCACACCACAAGAACTCGTTTTGCATCTGTACAACCGCTTCTCTCACGCTTGAGGTTTGTGCTGAACACCCCAGCATCCGACAGCCTGAAAAATATAAGGGATCTGAAAACTGAAAAAAATAACTCTCTGTGACGTGTCTAAAACCCTGCTGATTTTTCTACTTAGAATAAATCTTAATCTTAGGACAAACCTAAGTTTTTATAACCAAAAGTGACTGTCAATGTCAATATAAGATAAATGTTACCACAAGGACAAAGGGAAGAGCTGAAAAAAGTGGAAAAAACAAGAGCTGCCCCACTTGACCACAAGAAGGGTAAAAATAAGTGAGCACCATCCAGCAGCCAGGACATGTTAACATTACATGTTAAATAACATGTAATGTGAAGCAATGAAACACCGCTTAGGGAGGGTACATTCCTTTTAAAAATTCTAATCAAACATTAAACAAAAATAAAACCAGAGCTGGTGAGAGAAACTTAAATAAAGCCATGATGTTTGCAAGAAACTGTCAATATTGCAAAATCAATTTCTTTCTCTAGGCTTTCTAGGAGAAAACTTCCTTTTTTTTTTTTTTTTAACAAAATAACCTTGTAAACTGATACCATTTTTTCTTTACATTAAAAGCTGCAACTGAAACAAATTATTTCAATCAATTTTTTATTTTTAATTTGGCTTTCAAATCTTCGAAATCAGATATGACAGAAAATTCTGTCTTCCATACATTTTCTAATCAAATCTCAGAAATCACTAGGGCAAAGGTTTTGTTGGGTTTTTTTTAGTTCTTACTGTTGACAATATAGTATGCCATCAATTCTTACTGCAGTCAATTACAATTCTATTAGGAGGATATTGGAGAGCAAAATAAAGCATTATGAGGTTTGAAAAATCTTAGGCTTAGTGCAGTCTTCATATACTAAAGCATATTCATAAATGGGTCCAAATGGATCCAATTCTTTAATTATATTATCATATACCATTTTTCCCCCACAGGATCTCTATTTGATTCCTCAAGTTTAAGATCTCTAGAGGAAATTATACCCTGAAAGGTTTTAACATTGCACATAAAAACCCCAAAACCTTCCATGTAAAATGAATCAGTCACAAACTCAGTATTTTCCTCCTTCAGACAAAGCTCACATGATGACTTGTAGAAATTCCGAGTCATTTGTAGAGTTCTGTCAATAGAGAGTGATAGTAGTCAGTCAGTCTCCTTTAATAATTTTTTGTTGAGTCTGTGTTTACTGAAATTCTTCAGGGGCTTATAAACTTAACCAGTTTGGTCAGATTTTCAAAGTGGTTTTATATCCAGCCTTTAACACTAGAGGGAACAAAGCCAAAGCCAAAGAAATAGACTCTGGTTTTATTTTCCTCAGAACTGATAAATAACCCTAACTTTTCCCTCAGCATCGGCTCCAAAATAGCAAGACCATTTTGACTGAAAAATTCTAAATGGAAAATACTAATTGAAGCACTAAACTATGATAATCTACTGAAAGGAAAACATTGTAATGGGAGACATTGGGCAACTTTAATTACAGATCTCACCATTGCCTGTGCGACAGCAGAACTTCTTTGGAACTGATGAAATACCAATATAGGCCTGATGACATTTAAACTTGACTGAAGGTCAATGACTGGTTAAACTGGAATGTCTCTGAGCCACTGTTAAATTATTCAGAATTATTTTAGGAAAGCTGCATAAAAAGTGCAAGAGTGCAGTTTTAGCTTCATCTAAATGCACACACTGAGAATGGAAAAGGAAATGGGGAAACTGTCAGTTGCAATTGCCTTGAAAAGGGAAAAAAATAGTATCTTGTGTACCTTCAACTTACAATTAATCTAGCAGAAGAGAAGACTGATAGTTTGTATTTTTATTACTTATTTCCCCACACCCTTTACTCTAAGAGCAAGCATGAAAGGAAAAGAAGAGGAATGGAACATTATTTCAGTAAAGAATATAATTAATTTTTGTTTCTGTTGCTTAACACCAGTGAGAAGGGGTTGGCAGGAGTAAATAATCAATAATTGACAAGGCCTTGCTTTTTGCATCAGGACAGCTGTTTCCTAATCTCTGTATGTATATATGTTGCTGAATATGTGTCTGTGAGGCTAAATGGAGTCTGCTTGAGCCACCACCGAACCTTTAAAAACAGATGAATGAACATGAAAATGCCACACAGTGGCACACACAGTGGCCAGATGTGCTCAAAGTAAGGAGCACTCATTACGCTGGAGAGCTGCGAGTAAGACATGCAAGTAAGAAACTTGAATTTTACACCCCTCATCCTAACTTCCCTTTCCCTTCTAAGCATGGTGAATTAAATGCTGACAATACATCAGCAGCACTGGTAAGTGTCCTGTGACTTTCCTTGGTCATGGTCAGGAGCTGTGTGTTCACAACACGGCATTTCCAGGGCACCCCTGCAACACACGGCATCGCCTTCCCAAGGCTCGGATCAGCCAACTATTTGGTATCAATTATTCACAACAAATGGTGCCAAGATACGTGGTTACTATATAAAGAAGAATTCTCACTAGATAATAAAATAATACCTGCTGATTCATTCTTCACTTGTGATCTCTGGATTTGTAGCTGTAACATGCACTCAGTGGTGAGGAGTGCACAGTCTCTGAACATCCTTTCCCATGGAGGTCTCATTCTTGCAGAATGAAATTTACACAGTGTAGGGTGTAGGTCACAAGCGAAAAAAAACTGGGTAGCAAACATTTTCACTTAGCACAGATCTACCCATGAAAAAAAAAATTACCTAAACCAAAAACCTGCACCTGCTGACATAAGAGTTATTAGAAAATATTCAAATGGGATGGGATGGGATGGGATGGGATGGGATGGGATGGGATGGGATGGGATGGGATGGGAGGAGATATGTGGACAATGGAGTGAATGGGAGAAATGATGCTCAGATGCAATCTCTGGCACTGGAAGTCACCAGAGCACTGGTTGCTGGAGGCTGGGAAGATAAGCCAGAAGGAAGATTACTGTCACTGTCTGTCCTGCTGTTCTGTTTTGAATTCTGCTCCTGGCCACCTTGGAAAGAGGACGCTCAACCAGGCTTAACAGATCTTAGATATGATACATTACAACCATTCAAATATTACATATTGCCATATCACATCTACTTCAGTGCTGAACTATCAGACTTCCAGGTACATGCATGTAAATCACTTCTCTGTGCTGTGAAATGTCTCTTCCATAGACTTACAAGGGTTCCTGTACCATCAGATGCTTCAAAAGGACTTTTTGTCATTGAGCAGCTGAGTTAACTCCAAATGTGGTTAAAGACATGAAAACAAAGCAAAGCACTGGGCCTGAACTCTGACTGCTCAAGCATGTAAAAGGGCCAACTCAGACACTGTGATCTGAGCCTACGTCAATTCTGGATCAAGTGACAAACTAATTACTCTTCTAAACAAAAGCAGACTGGGAAAGCAAGAATCAAAAGACATGACACTCAATTATATGTCAAAAATAGGGAAACTGAAGTAAATTGTAAACAAAACAACCAACCTGCTACTGTCAACAGTTTCAGAAGTAGAAATGAGGGACTGTTAAAAACCTGTGCTATTTGAATAAGTTTCCAAAAAATATTTTCACAGTGTACGTCCAAAGAAGTAGGATAAGTTGAATTTCCCTTTAAAAAAAATAAAAGAAAAAAATAAATCCAAAAGAAATCAAATGTCAGGACCAGCAAAGACCAGCAAAAACTGCATTTGCACTCCACCTACTTATAACACAGTCAGCTAAGGGCAGGATTAGATAAGGAAGCAATAACGTATTTAAACAAGAAAAAATATTCATCAGACCTAAGACTTCATATATTTTATCCAACAGTAAAACATGTTCTTTAAATAAGGAATAGAGCCCTAGGAATAGATAGTCCTTTCCTGCCTGTAAGTGTTGTTTCTCTTCAATGTTATTATTCAGTATTAAAAAAAAGTGCTGCAAACCCAGTAAATAAATAGCCAATGTAGGTTTGATGAAAGATTGGCTCAGAAGACTGCTTTTGGCCTGAATAGAAAGATATGCTTTCATCCTGTTTTGACTATACTCATACGTTTACCTAACATAATTGGATGTAGTTAATATTGCAGGAGCCTTCAAGCAGCGCACATTTCCCTCATTAGTGGGTTTAAAGCCTTAATGATATCTCCTGTGTTGCAGAAAAGCCCAATGTAGGCTTTAAAAGTGATTGGCAAGTTTCAACAGGAGAAAAAACTGGGGGAAGGGAAGGCAAAACCTTCAAATAAAACTCTGATCTTGTTCTCTTCAGTTGTTTAGAAAAGGAAATCTTGCAGAATGATAGAATAAAGAAGAAAACAGAGATGACGATAAACAGGTAATTTCAAAACTTGACCTCACAGTAACTCAAAGAAATATGTGAAAGGAACAGGGAGTGGGTAAAAAGGGGGAGTGACCCTTCACGTACCTGCAACACATTAAGACACACACATACTCAGTCCTACACAAACTCCCATGGCACAAACAAGTGCATGCACACTGCATACTGTCAAATCAGCATCTTCATGCACCTGCAGCAAAATCACCTTTTCACAGTTTCATTATGCTGTATTTCCCACTCCCCCTCACCTCCCCTTTAAACCTCAATAGTTTGGCAGGGAAGCCTTGCATTTAGGAAACAGAACGTCACAATATACCATTAACTAAGCGCATGCAAAGGGTTGGGGGTTTTGTTGTTTGTTTGTTTTGTTGGGTTTTTTATTGACTAATTTTGACCATTTTCCAGGAACAGAAATTTCACAGGCTGATTTAGCTTCCAAAGAAGCGTAATTATGTACAGCTGTATTCAGTATTTCTTGACTGCCTTGAACAAGCAGTGAAAGGGAGATTTGCACACATTATCAGCCACTATCATTAGTGCTGTAAAGTACAAATCCATCTGGTGTTGTGGTGTCTACCTAGGAGCAGGTATTGAACCACTGATAGCTGCATCAGGGATAAAATAAAGGGAGAGCATTAAAATTAGCAAAGCAACACAGCAACCCAAGTAGTTTCTTGATACTGGATTGTCCTTGCATTTGTGTCCTCCCATGGTATTGCAAAGCACTTTTATGTATACAGGCATGGAGAGTGGAGAATTAAAAATGTAAATTTCATCATGTGGTTTTACAGTCTTCACAGGGGAAGAGGTAGCAGGATACCATGGTGATGGCAGCACTGCAGCCCATTAATAAACCAGAGAAAGACTCAGGGATAGATGCAAATACTTAGACCTATGCTGAAAAATAACTCATTTTACAATAACTCCTGCAAAAAATAAGAGAACTGTGCATCTCAACATCAGCTGTAGTCTCAACCTGCTGACTCATCATTTCTCCATGGAGGGGAGGGCAAGGAAAGAAGAAACTTGTTTTTAAGTCTTCTAGCCTCCTTACAGTCAACTGCATTGCTTTTATATTGCCTAGGTTTATGGCCCATAGCATTTGAAAACAGACAACCCATGCCTGGAAAAGAGAAAAAGTAGAAAGCTTTTATTTTGTATTTCATGTGTGTAACCGATCTGTTTCCACCATCACTGCCAGCCCTTCACACATGAGGAATCAGCCAGTTTTATTTGCAGTCTTACCTTAGAATGTGAAAAATACTATTGTTTGTTTACTCAATTAGAGATTCATAACTCTGAAGAAAACAAATTCTTATGACCTATCTGGACAACAATACGTTAGCCAGTTAAAATAGCAGCCTCACTGGAAATGTGGCTTTCTCCAAAGCCAGCTACAGCCTGACCCCCACTGCTGGGGAATATGCTGAGAGCTTCCTCCATCCACAACAACACAGGTAACCTCCCTCAAACAGCAAACTACCTAAACACCACTCAAAGGAAATACACTGTCAATTAGAGGGTATCTTCAAATCAGTCAACAGGACCATCCTCAAATTAATTTGACTTAGCTACAGTCAGTGTTTAAAAGATTGATTGCTTGTAAGGTGTTCTGTGGCACTCCAGCCTACTGCTATTTATATCTTCCTAAACTTTCACAAGTCTTTATTGAACACTCAAACGTTTGAGAAGAGACTGTGTTCACCCTCTTTTCTATGAGAGGCAAAGAAAAGAAAAAGTCTCCCATATAAGGGAATATTCCAGTTCTGGACAGAATGAACATACTTGTGTAAATACACAGTCATGGCCCACTGAATTAAATGAGAAGTAAGAACATGCATAGACGTAAGGAAATGCTGACATCTTTTTATGAATTGTGGAGTTGTGGCTTAGGAGTGGTACTCCTGGTACTCCCCAGTTCTGCTGCCCCACTGAGATTCCCCAAACCACGCTGCCACCCTCCTGCTCCCCTGCTTTCCCCTCTCCCTGCGTGGGATGGAGAGGGGAACTGGAGGCAGGAAAGGTAAAGATCACAGATTGAGACAGAGTAACTTACTGGAAACAGCAGTGAGTTAAGAAAATGAACAGTAACAGCACCAATACCAGTGAGAGGGTACAAGAAAAGAAAGGATTCACATGGAAACACCCTGAAAATAAACAACACTGGATGAGTCCTTCCACCATGTTTACTTGACCAGAAGGAACCCCTTCTCCCCAGAAGAGAGTCCCTTTCCCCCACCCCTGGCAATTATGTGGCATGGAATAACCTCAGGGTCCTGACCATGCCCTCTCCCAGCTACTCAAAAAACTTAACCCTGTCCTGGCCAAAACCAAAACAAGTGGTCAGCAGAAGCAGGTGCCAGGTGTTCCAAAGCTAAAGACAAATGAGTGCTCCCATTTCCCAGGACACAGGTTTCACTTGGTTTCCTGTTCTGAATTAGAATCACAAATAAAAATTACAGACTTGAGATGATGATCCTCAAATACACTCAATTAAATCTGATAATACTAACTTTTCTACTCTAGCTTTTTTTAATAGTTCAAAGTGGAAACTTACTTGAAAGGAGGAAAAAAAAGAGCTTTTCATTAAAACTTTTTAATCTGCATTTCTGAAGCTTCTTTTAAGAGTAAGAAAAAAAAAAACAACCAACCCTCCTACCACAACCATTTAAATTAACAGATAAACCAAATCCCAACCCATGGCCATCAGTCCTGAAGCACTCACATTCACTAATGATACTCTTCAGCTGGAAATTCCCAACATACTCTTTTACATTTATTAAGGTGATAAAGCACTTCCTAAATGCTTTGCCCTTGTGAACACAGGAATTCTGTACCAAGGCCAGAAACTGAGCTCAGAGCTCCTAAATCCTGACCTAGAGTCCTAATCACTAAACCAGACCTCTTCTCACTGGGATTCAGAGGATCAGGTGGCTCACCGAACATGCTCTATTAATACATCAGTCCTTTCTTTAAGTGTAACTGAAGCCAAAGTCTGATTAATTTTACAGTCAATAGCAGTGATCATTTGACAACATTAGTTTTGTGCTATTAGCTTCAGCATATGGGGAATAAGGGACAATTTGTTGTGCATGCATAAAAAGACACAGTGTGAAAGAAATGACCCTCTCAATATTTATTATTTTAATTTTCAAGTGTCTACTGCAAGCATATGAACTGCTACTTTAAAACATTTAAACAAAGCTGAATTTAATTGCTCAGAAAAATTAGGCTGCAAGCTCTCCAAGTAAAAAGGGGAAAGAAAAAAGGAAATCCTGAATTAAAGCTATTTCATGAGGTATAGAAGGCAGCAAAATAGTTACATATATATTGACCAAGCTAGAAAGGTATTCTAGTATGTCTAGAGCCATGGAGACATACTTGGAAAAGAAAGCAGATACCAGGGTTGTTTACCCTCAGTCCTCCTGAACCATCAGGTCAAAACAAGGATAAGAGCCTTTGCTCAGCTTCCAGGCACTGGAAAATCACTCAGGTGTCTGGGCTCACATGGCTGTACAATAGCACTCACAAATATGCAGTAAAAAAATTAATACTAAACAGATAAGTGCCATAAAGCCAAATTAATTCCCTGCTAACATGATTCCCCTTCCATACCAATGCTGTACCAAACAAGATCTCAAACCAGCTATGATCTAGAAGCTGTATAAAACTGGTAGGCAAAAAAAAGTAAATCTTAATAAATTCACTGCTTGGACACCTTTTCACTTATCCTCCTAAGGCACAGAATGATTTTTGGAAGCACTGAATATTCTCAGCTCAGTGAGACCAAGGCTTATTGTACATGTGGCAGGATTGATGCTTGGATTTTTCCTACTAAGTCATGGAGGGAGGAAAGAGCATCACAGCCCTGTATCACAAGCAACTGGATGTTCAAGGCACAGCTTGCCATCAGGCATGATGGCTTTACTGCACCAGGAGCTGAAATGCCACCAAGACATGCATGAAGAGGCATATTTTGTAAAGTTTCCATGATAAGATATGGCATAATTGATGTCTCCAGTGCTCAAGAGAAGGGAATAGAGACTCAGCCCCTCCTCAAATCACAAGGAGATCACAAATCAACATACGTGCATCTACATGCATCAATAAATACATACAGATATATATTCAAGCTTACACGCAGATGTAGCAACTAATTATGGGACATATTGTCTCTAGAGGTGTCATGCCACTCACCTTCCATGTCCTATATGAACCAAACAAAAAAGATGAAACAGGATGAAGAAGTGAAAAAAATGAGAAAAAAAAATCTAAAATAAATGAAGCAGGGAAAAATTTAAAGCACATTCCTTCTCTCTGCAGCCACAAAACCCAGCATGTATTCAAAACTAAATATCACAATCAAACTGTTTGCACACAAAAGATCATCCCTTGTGTACTAAGCCATCCCTCTGAATGGTCATTTTAAAGTATGGAAAAATTAAGACCTGATTTTTTATATATATATATATATGTATGTGTGTGTTTGTGTATATATATATATGTATGTATATGTATGTATGTATATGTATGTATATGTATGTATATGTATATATATCTATGTATATATATGTATGTATATATATGTATATGTATGTCTATATATATGTATATATGTATATGTGTATATATATATATATGTATATATGCATATACATATTTGCCATGTTTTCTTATTTGTTTGAATCATTTTCCAGGTACTGACTTGTCTGCTGTCATACTGTGTCCCTGGTGCTCCAAACCATGTGCCCATGCAAAGGTAAGCAATCAAGGAAGTTCATTCATCATCCATTTACAAACCGAGTTCACTGCACTTTATAACAACAATTTCTAAGTAAATAAATAAATTCACATGAAAGGATGATGATGGCATTGACACAACCAGAAATAACCCTAGGAAGTTTAATTGGAAGAAAACAAACATTTCTAAACCAAACAACCAAAGGGTAAGGGGTCAAGGCAGCATGCATATGTGTCTTTTGGCAATAGTACAGAACTTCTTATTCCTTAACTATTTTTACATTACATGCCTCCAAATAAGTATGTTGGTGGGTTCATTTTTCAAAATAAAAACTGTATTTGTGAGAGACATGAAGAAACAGCCCAGCCCAAATGCTGGATAAGACTCCAGGTTTGATGCACAACTGAATTACCGTAAACCGAAAGTGGGGCTGATGCCTGTTCCCTAAAAGTCAAGGCAGAAGGCAGCAAGAAAGATCTTGCACAGGACGTGAAAGTGATCCTTGCAAAAGGTGAAGAGCACAGATGCACACCAGCAAGTTCCTGAGCTGAGCTGTTTGAAGCCAGTTGTTAACATCCCAGTCCTGCTCTGGAGATACATAATCATTCAGTCAGTGTAGAGTCATTTAAAGTTAATATGTTGATTTCTGCTGACTGAGGGGCTGACCCAAAATTCACAAAATTACAGCATGGTTCAGTTTAGAAAGGACCTCTGGAGGGCAACTTGTATCAAATTTAGATAGATCTTTTGATACAGTAATATACAGGTTTTTTTCCCCTAGCTAGAAATCAGAAAGAACAGCCAGTTCCGGGATATGTCAGGCATCTTGCACCATAACTGAACAAAGTGCAGAAAATAGGTTCCTTCCTACTTGGTGGTTGCATTTTATTTGTTTAATGCTCTAGGTAAGCCTGAAGCTATAAAGGTTTACCAAAATAAAGATGATAATGATGAAACAGCTTAGTGTAACAGACAAATTCTACATGTGAAAAAAATAATCAGATCTTATGTGGATCAACTCAAAGATGAAGAGAAAGAACACACAAGCAAAAAGAAAAGAAGCTCAAGCAACTCATTTTTCCTTCAAAAGGGATAGAAGGATTTTGTACCACATTATATTCCTAATACTTTTTTATTCTTATTATTACCACTTCACTATTGTTTGCTGTTAATCCATTATTATTTTTATTATTGTAATAGCAAAGCTTCTGATGAGAAAACAGTGATGTTCTCTTACAGTGACTAGAATTGGCGTAGATTTTTGAATTTAAAAATTTCACTCTCCTCCAGCTGATTGGCATGCGGATTTAAGGATTTGGTCTACATCAGCCATTAGTTTCCACTTGTGATAGCCACATGAATCCTGGCAGAGCATCGACTCCAGTGGCCTGGCAAACCTTGACTATCAAATCCGCATTTCTAGGACATACTTTTACAGCCATCTGAATTATGTACCAGGAAAGGTTTCTTTTCACATTGTTGCATCTTAACATTCTGCTTCTACATTTTTAAAAGTACACTTTAATGATTCTCAAGTACTAATTGAAAAAAAAGAATTCAATGCAGAAATTAAAAACAATCTGAAAACAGATTATGTATCATTATCCCATCTGGAAGAATGTGACAAACATAATAATCCTATCTCACCTGCAACACAGTAATGAAATTAAAAGTGGTCTTAGTGTTCTGAAAAGGAAGCTCCTATTCAAGAGACAACTTCACACAGTTGTGAGAAAAATGTATTATTTGCTCCAGCACAGCCCTGTTTAACTGCTGGCTGAGGTTTCCATAAAATGAAGAGTAGTTTTGCTTCTGTTCACATGCAATATTTACTTTGCCTATAAAATAAGTGAGCAGATTGGTTGAATGTGTGAGACACAAATGGTCTAGATCTTTCAGAATGCAGACACAGGACACAAGATGCTTCCAAATGAATCCTCTCAGCAGATTAAAAGCACTCTCATTCTATAAAGGCCTTCTGATGACTTCCCAGAAGGGAGTCCACAAGTGCACAATCCCAGATTAAGGTTATCCTGCTTACAAGCACTCAAAAGCATGACAGCACATTATAGACAGCTTTAATAAAAGCTGTCAGAACTCACTGAATCATCATCTTACTGGCTTCTACCAATGTATCCACTGTTTTCAGCCCTTCATAAGTTTGATTTCCCATTGTCTCTTAATCAAATATGTATATATTTTACAATTAATTGAAAAAGTGGCAAAATAAAGATGGAATATAACCTTTTTCTACACTTAACTTTTAAAATTAGTCCTGCACATCCTGAAACTAAATGACAATTTGTTAACATACAGTTGCTACAACTGCTACAGAGAGAATAATCTCTCTTTGAGGCATTCTAGGTTAGATAACTCACATTTCACTCTGGTGGATGAAGTACAAATCTTGATTTTGGAAATGCACATGGGGAGGTTGGAAAAGAAAAGCACAAATGTGTTTTCCTAAGACCTGTTCAAACTCAGTGGTCTCACCTCCTTTCCCATCCTCTCAGCCTAAAAGGCTGATACTCAAACTAGAAAAAGGTTTTGGGTTGAAATAATAAGCATGTGCTATGGACTGGAATATATTAGCGTAGCTTTGTGAATAGCACTGACTCCAAAGTCAGTTCTATAACCACTCCTCACTGGGGAAGGAATTTGTGAAATCAAGCAGGGGATCTTTTCAGCATTTTGAATTCTCCACTAGCAAATAGAAACCTTCACTTCAAGTAGAGGAGCTTGCTTTGACTAACTTTAAAATATACAAACAGAAGTAACCCTATTAAAAATCTTAAAGTGACATTTATTCAGCCAATGTGATTAGAAAGAATTCTATTACTTAGAAAGTGCTTTACTCACACTCACCTTTCAATCATTATTTTCATACAACCCAAATCACATCCAAATAAATTTCACTGGCCTTCCTTACGTAGCACACAGTACTATGTATATTCATGTTGGATTAATAGTGGACAGGATAACCAAAACTTCCCCAGAAGATCTGACTGCAAATTAAAGAGGAGACAGCTTCCAGCATGAAAACTCTGGAGGAGAAAAGATCCTCAGGTTAGATGTGGAAAGACCCAGAAACAGAAGGCTGCTTATCTTCAATAAGTGAAAATAAATGGCTGAAAGAGGGGAGAACAAAGTGGAAAGTGAGAAATGATCAAAGACTGTGGCTATGTGAGAAGACCATAGAACAAGCACATGAGAGCATATAAGATGAAGGAAGTTCATTTGATTTAGACTCATGGGCATTAAGCAAGACAGAAATAGCAACCCTGCACAGGGGGGAAACTGCTAATTTTGCTAAAGGGAGGGCTGGAAGATAAATTTTCTCATCTGTCATAGGCTTTCTGGTTAGTGGCAGGGATGTCACTCTGTCTCTGTCTCAGCTCCTCATCAATAAAGCAGGATGTTGTAGAGAAAAGCCACAAATTATTCAGGGAACAGTCAAGTGATAAGGGCAAGACGTGAACCTGCAGAGACAGCTCTACCTAACAGATCCCTAATGAAGAACAAGAAAAGGAGAGAGAGGGAGAGAGGGCCTGTAGTGACATAACCTACCTGAATTTTAGAGAGGAACACAGATGCTACAGCTGTTACCATGACAGATGGACATACAACCACAAGAAAGAGAGAGAAACCTCTGAATGCAAAAGGCCTGGAGAGGAAGAAAAATTTCACCAACTGAGAAGTGTGACAATACAGAGAAAGATTTACCCAAATGACCAGGCTGACTAAAGTTAAGAGCAAAGCAAATCTCTGAGTGTTCCCTCAAAGGAAAGCCTTCTAATTTCAGGGAAGTGTTACTTGATCACCATCTACTGCTAGGGGTAGTGGGTACAGTCTAGTACTATCAAATATAAAGAAGATAAGCCTGGGAAATTTATAGACAGGAAGAAACAGGTCTCCTGCTTGGGGTGGAAGAAGGGAAGGGATGGAGGATTTTTTCAAGTATAGAGAAAACGGGGAAAAGCCCCGTGTCACATATAACAACTTCAGCCTAAGAAGTCTAAAAAGAGATTCTTCCTTTCAAGCGTGAGCTATGGGCAGAATGGGGAGAAGCTGGCACCAGTAGTTATTAAATAAGATATAGGCAGCCACACAATGAAACTCATGTACCAAAAGAAGCAAGCAAAGGAGACAAGCCTGCAAACTGACTGACTGGTTGCAGAGAAGATCAGAGGGACAGAGGAGACAGACAGCTGATCACAGAAGAAAATGTTCCCCAAGGGCACAAACAACCCTCCTGAGTACGTGTAAGTTTGTTTGAGCAGCTTGGAGCATACAAAGGGCCCACGGGGAAGCAGGGAATGGATGGGACCAAGGCAGAAAACAGTGACGGTCTTTCCTTGTAAAATGCTGAGCAACTGCTGGAACTCTGGCCATTCACCCTCATTGTTTGTTCAAACCACCTCCTGAAAATGAGCTTTCCAAGGTGACTGTAACCAAGAGCATTTGTATAAATTCTTCCTAACTTCAACTTCCTCTTTGCCATTTATTATTTTCAGGTATGACTAATATACAATATCTGTGGGAGGCATGTCCTTGTCCCAAGCAGACTGCTCCTACCCTGTGAAGTCTAAAAGCACAAAACAGACCATGTGTGGGAGAAAGCAAATGATACCATCTCCATGATACGGATTGAGAACTGAGGAAGAGAGCTAGTAAGTGATTTTCCCAAGATTTCACAGGAAGTTAGTGGCAAAATTGGATATTGAAACCCTCTCTTCTACATCCATCTGGTTCTTCAGTCACAAGGACGGTGTGTGTCTTCTAAAAACATTCCCTTTCATCCTCAGAGTGTTCTGGTAACAAGAGTCTTTGAATGCATATAATGAATGTATATAGCTTCAGGTCTTATTGAAACATGTTGTAATTTTGCCTCTCTCTATTTCCATCTTCCTTGTAGCCACTTTTGGTCTGAGCTCAAATTAGCAGTGCTACCAACTCCATCCACAAAGCCAAATTTTATATGTACTTACAGTTCTGTTGGTGAAGTTACTAAAATCTTCCACTAAGATTTGCTTGATCATGTCTGGTGAGGAGACCACCACAAACATCTGGCGACCAATATAATACCTAGAAAGAAATGAAGAATCGTTTTAGCAGATGGTGACCACAGAGAACTATTTCCTTCCTTAAAATATCCCTCTTTTGCTTGAATATACTTGCAGTGAACAAATATCACAGAAAATATATTCCCTTAGGTAAAGCAATATCTTTCCCCAGCCCTTTCAACTGTTAAATTAAGATGCATGGTCCTGGAATTTAAAGGAAACAGCTTAAAATCTTTTACTGGATAATCAATACTCAGCCAACATTTTAACATAAAGGTTTACACACTCTATGCTCACCCTGAATTCTGTGCAAAGTGATGTGGTATCACTAAACCAAACTATAGAGGAGTAGAAAACATTAGAAACCAACTGAAATAATCATGAAAAACATACAAAATTGGATTTCCTGTCATCAGCCACATGAAATGTCTTTTCATGGCTAAGCTCTGCCTCTAATGAGTCTTTCCAGAAGTCCCTCCAGTGTGACTGCAGTAAAGCACACTTCCACCCCTACTATTAGCACTGGAACTGAGTGCATCTCAGGCTCTGCATTGCCATGGACAAAACTTACATTACACTAATAGGGAGAGGGGAAAAAGGGGGAAAAAAAGTTTTACTAAGTCTAAGGGAATTAGTAAAACATCAGAAGAGGAATAGGTGATAGGGAGGTCTCTGCCTGTACACCCTTTATCTCCTTGCTCCCATCTTAATATGACCTTGTGGAGCCAGGCTCTGCCCTTCTAGGTCTTCACAACATTTTGGATGCTGCACAGGCACTGATCCCAGCCCTTCTGGGGGTGCAGAGCTCCCTTCTCCAGCACTACTTTTTCCAAGGCCCACAGGCACTCGATGGTTGGTTGCTCTGCTGGGGGAGGAAGAAGCACGACCAGCAAGCAGAGGTTGCTTGCAGTCCCTACCTTTGCTGATCACTGGACCCGGAAGTCTATTCACATAGCGCTGTCTTTTCTCCACCAGGAGAGAGGAAGAAGAGGTTGGAGGCAGGCACAGGAGGGCCAGGCAGCTCACAGCAGTACACAAGAGCAATACAACAGATGTGCAGTACCACAGAAATATCCATGCCTAATCATTTTGGCATGATACAGCTCAGTATCGATATATTGCTTATCACCTGTTTACACTGCAGCAACTGAATAGACAAACAAACCCTGGGCTGAAATAAATATAGTAACTAGGGGTTCCCATGGCAATGAAGCTGCAGCAGCCTGATTTCTTCAAGGGCAAACAAATCAGATAAATATCTTGATTCCAAAGCAAGGTTTCACAGTCAAATTTGACCTCCCTACCACCAAAACTTGTAACAAACAAATTGCAGAGAAGAACAAGAACACAATGTTCTTCAGGAAGGAAGACATCATCTTTTCTTCTCTCATGGGTTTCCAGAGGGAACTTTTATTTCCAAATGCAATCCACGGGCTCTACTGAAACATTAGATATTGTTGGTGCGGTCTATGAAGGTAAACTTTTTCCACTTCTCCCAGTTTGCTCACCTACAGCAAAAGTAGCTGTCTGTAATGGTCAAACTTTTATTCAGAATCTTCATAAGTACATAAAAAAGAGCTGATGCCTCAGGTTAAAGAGGGTTTTGATCACAGACTTTAGCAGAAGAGGATAATGCCCTACATGCAACTTTTGCAAGTACTTTGTACAGTTTTTCTGACATCAGAGCTCTCAAGGCAAAGACATGTGCTGCTCTGAACCTACCCAGAATGACCAGCCATGAATACTGACCTCTCATGCTCACATCTCACTTTTCTTCTCCTCCCTCCAAGTTTAGCAAGTTCCTTGTCACATTTATTGGTTAGCGACTGATGGTCCTGCAACAAACAGCTTTTCACAGGGAGCAGCTTCCTGACACCAGATTCCAAATCTGAATCAGAAGCTGGTTATGTCTACCCAGACAGCTTAACTCTGACCAGCAAGGGGCACCACATGGTACATCAAGCAAAGCATGTGTGTGTAAGAGAGACACACTTCTAGTTTATTTCAAACTAGGGAAATCGCACAGCTCCACTCCTGTCCACTGGGATAACAGGACAGAACTCACAGCAGGAGTCTTTATGTCACAGTGCGTTTCGTGCTTGAAAGCGTTCAGGACTAAAAATTTGGGACAGGAGCATCTCCTACTCAAGCTGCTTTTATGAGAAAGTGACTCACAAGCCAAGCTTATGCAAACAAATCTATTCATCATCCTCCAACTCAGACCAGTCACTCGAACTCCCAGTTCTGTTGCCACAGCTAAGCTCTTTCTTTTTTATTTACTCTTCTCTAACTTTCTAGCTATAGGTACCTGCTTCTCCTTTTTTTATGCAGTTATAAATTAGGGCAGAGAAGGAGAAGAGGAGGGAAAAGAATTCCCTACAACTAATAAATTGAAAATGCTGGAAATGCTGGGGGGGGAAACAACAAAAAAACAAACAAAATAAAACAAAAAAAACAAAAAAAAAAAAAAAAAAAAAAAAAAAAGAAAAAAAAAAGACTTATTTTAATTTTT
>VXBU01004155.1:1352450-1482051 GCA_013400315.1 Bombycilla garrulus
TTATGTTATATACAGATTCTATCTTTTTTTTTTTTTTTTTAGGAATGACTGCTATAATGCACAGACATTATTGTATCCCAAACAGCAAAAGCTCTCTTCCTGCCTTTTTTCCATTCTCCTACTTTCTGTTATACAATATTTCTAACCTTTTCTAGGACACAAAAAGATGAGGTGGTGTATGGATCTACTTTGGATGTCAACATCCATAAGCCAAAAGCATGATTTCCATGGTCTTTCGCTGAAGTTAAGGGAAAAGGACAAGTAGAGCTAAGCACAAAACAAGATCACCTGAGCTATTTCATTCAGCAAACACAGGTTTGGAACCCAAAAAGCTGCCAGAAAGATGCTTAACTAAGTTTTAATATATTTTAAATCCTTTGCAGGATCAAGGCCTCAGTAACAAAACACAAGACAATCTCCCAACTAGGTATTTTGGGGTTTTTTTCACTTGTTTCAAAATAGCAAGTAAAAGAATAAAATCCTCCTGAACAATAATCTATTCTTCCCAAGTAAATAACATATTCACCTCTGCCATGTAACTTCATTTTGATTCTGTATTACTGGATAAGGATAACACTAGTCTCATGCAGACTTAGATTTATTATTGAACAAAACCTGATATTGTTGTCAGATTTTAATAAATAACAGTTTGAGAAAAACAAAAGCCTCTGGGCAAGTACATTGCAAATAGATTCATGAATAATTTAGGACAGTACTTTTTATTAACTTTTCCTGGCTTAATCCTTCCACAGGGCTCATTCACACTCAGATGTCCTACCTTTAGCTACAGTACCATTACACTGCTTGACCCAACACTTTAGAATATTTTCGTCTAGGGCTTTCAGGGTGTAAAGCAAATACTTGTGAATATCTAACCCCCTCCTGAAAAGAAGCAAGAATTCATGTACACAGCATGACACCCTTGGGGCAACGCACCTCTGTCCACATGGAAATCAGCTGTAACATGGCCACATCAGCCAAAATAAATTTCATGACCCACACATGGAATTTTCCTGCAAAGATGAGGTATTGGTTAATTAAGTTATGCTGTTGGGGCAACATCTATTATACGTCAGTTTAAACTGCAGGCCTCCAGAACAGCGAAAGAAATTCACATTTTACACCAGTAGCTTTAACTTCTTTGGAAGACAGAGACCTGGTACCAGTACGTCAACAGCACATGTACAGCGTGAGCTTCCTCCAGCAGATGAAAGTGTGGATGAGGAGCCATTGTCCCAGCAGGCTGCCAGTGCACAAGCCAGCAGCCTTGTGCTGCATCATCCCCAGGATGGGCAGGCAAAAGGGCTTTCACAAGCATTCAGCAGAGGGCATGGGTCTATTCCCAGAAGCTGTGAAAAAACAAAGATTGCCAAAGGGCTCGCAGGTCAAGGAGGTAGTTATGTCACAGGGTATTGAACAAAATAGGCTAAACTTCATTGGAAGTATTTCAATAACTGAAGAGGCTATGAACACCCACCATGCCCAGCTGCAGCAGTTTCATTCCTAAGAGCAGGCAAGCACACCTCTTAAGGTAATTAAAGAGAAAGACACACATGACTACCTTGTGTTCGGGGTTCACGCAGGATGTTGCAGTCCTCTTTACAATGATTTAGTCATTCACTAAACACACCTTTTCTTTTATCCACAGGAATAAACAGCAATCCAGCAATGATATCTGCAGGTTTTCTCATGCACCACCATTGCTTAGTACAGAGATGCAGCTTTGGTGTCTCAACCCCCCACTTAGTGCCGGCCATGGCCATGGCCACAGAAAATAGCCCATACAGGTAAGGGATGCCTGCCAAGCCCAGCTCTGAGCTGAAGTAGGAGTGCTGAAACAAGGGGAACATTGGACTGCCCAATCTCTCCTGAACCACTGCAGCCCACCATCCTCCTTCCCAATGTCTGACAGGGATCCCCCCAGAACGCAGATTTCTGTTATCAGATGACACAGAGGATTAATCAGCTACTTTTAATTTGAAAGACCAATTTAGCATTAGCCTTTTTGTGCTCCAAAGATCATCCAGGCCACACTGCAGGGTCATCTGCTGGCTAAAGCATCTCCCAGCTCCTGAACCATGGCCATGCTTTCTGAGCAAAGCTCACAGCAACGTTGCCTTGTTGCACAGGAAAAGGTGGAGAGCATATACACAGTACCTTATGGCAAAGGCCTGTATGTTTTCGTATAACATCTACGTGGGAAACACCTGCAACCCTTTCACCTTGTTTACAGTGCTGCTATCAATTCACAGAAGACTTTGATCTTCCTACCTATTATCAGCCCCGTGTACAACTACATAAATAATAAAACATATATATGCTGTTAGGCAATAAGCAAACCTTTGTTTTCTATGCTGTGGTCTGGTTAAGTACACAAAGATCATCTGTAGAGCCATAAGAAAATAGAGTATTTCATTATCGCTATTTTCTTCAGGGAAGAGCAAAGAACAAATTTTAAATAGGCAGTGGGGTGTACAAAGACAGAGACACGATGGGAAAAGGCTGACTTTCTTATGCGACTTTTCCTTAAAAGAAGTTCCTTGATCACTCTGCCTCTTTTGTTTAGAGACATCCTTTCATTGCAGGCAGAGAAACGTAAAAAACGAATAGCACAATGCTTGTTTAAAATAGGCCTCCAGCCCAGCTTTACTTACTTAATTATTTCAGAGGTCAGCAAATTGATTTGTCATAGCACTGTCCCCTTTCAGTGCTCGAAGGCAATTCAGATGTGGTAGGACTAAGCAATACATAATGAACAGCTGCAAAACCCAAACACAATCTGCACAGAAAGGGTTTGTTCGGGCTGAGGAAAGGAAAGGAGTAGGACAAATCTGTCAAGTACCACGAGTATTATTTGTGTCATATTAGCAGCTAAAGGTCTCCAAGAGCCCCATATCCTAATTTGACAGGAGACATTCAAACACAGAAATATTATTCTAGGCCTGTAGAGCCTATAGCTTGAATAACCTGAAGTGACAGTGGGGAAAACAAATAACATCTTCCATTTTCCATCTGAGGGACTGGAGGACAGTCTTGTATGGAGGAGATGGGAACTGCCAGCAATCACCTTTTTTCTTCCTCCTGTTGACACCCAATGAGAACAGAGCTTTTGAGATGCTAGGTACATCTGAAAACTGCATGCCATCTTTCTTTGGAAATGTTGGGAATTAACTCCTGTGCCACTTGTTCTGCATCCTAGGCTGTGACTCTAGTTGTAAAGTGCTCCCCTGGACAATTTTTATAAAGCAGTCACAAATTGAGTATCTCCAGATTAGAGAACCCTGAAACATCCATTAACACTTAAGAGAAGAAAAACAAAACAAANCAACGCCCTAGAAACAGGTGAAATTGCTGCACATGAAAATGAAGCCCCACTAGCACTGAGAAGTCTCAGGCATAGAGAGAGGTTTCAACGCGCAGCTCTGCCAACACACACACTGACGCACTGCATCCAGAGACTAATCCAACCCATTCTGTAAATTCATGAGAAAAAAAAGGCATGACCATACTAATTTCTATTAAGAATAAATTATTCCTCATTTCCTTTTTCAATGAGCTACATTTCTTCTCATGTTGTGAAAGCTTTAAAATAAGCACATGGGACTATTAATTTAATTCCTGGTTGCATTAAAAATATCATGTAACATAAAATGCTTGCTCACACACACTTCCTGCACTGCTCTGTACAGTTATGCACCCAACTCTTTATCCACACACCCAAAATGCTGTCTTCTACATACCACGAACCTCTCTGCTATCTCAAACTTGCACCTTGCCAGAAGGCCTCTGCCTTCTGACATGCTTAAGGAAGTAACAAAAAAGGGAAGAAAATTCTGGGATATTTATCTTCTCCCCACCACTAAAAGCACAGCTATATTTAAAGGAGTTCCTCTCTCATCAGGTGCACTAAGAGACTTGTGGTATGAAAGAAATACATTTAAAGGTGACAATGAGGAGAAGGAGGGCTGTTTGAGGTCATTACAAGGTACAGAGTTGGTAGAGTCTTTCGAGTAACTTATACCAGGGTGCAAATGAAATCTGTTCCTGAGCATCTCTAATCTCAGGGTTTAGCAGCTTGAGGGTGTCACACACATTTACTAATCCCTTCCCCCTTCCCAGTGAGCAGTGCAGGAGACACAGCCTCTGCATGGCTGTGTTAATTCATTCATGAAATGAAGTAGATGACATTTACCCACATATAAGAAATGACAGAGATTAAATTAAGCTCACAAAGTGCCACAAAGAGGAAAAAAAACTACCTCTGAATTATACAAGCATATTCAGCAATCTACATCCATTTGGTTTTTGGAGGCAATCTGAGACCAGACTCAAGTGCAAGTACAAAACCTCAAGGCCACGTTCAGGCACGGGGGAGAGAAGCAGCAAAAGGGATGGACAGGGATAACAATTGGGTTTTTTTCCTCTGTTCAGTTGGGTTGCAGCAGAAGCTGGATTCCAGGGCGACGCAGAGCAACGGGGTCGTGGGCTGTGCTCCTCCACAGCCGGGGAGCTGCCACTTCCCAGTGCCAGCAGGGGTTATTTTTATCCTGCCAACTGGGCTAAGATGATTACCATTGCCGCCGCTGCTCTGCATGCTTGCATCATACTGCTAGCGCTGATTAGCTACATCAGTATTCCACTTCATTAATGCCAAATGAAAGCTGTAAATAGGGTACTGCTTTTACACGGCGCTCCTGGAAATGAGAAGTACTGTGATATTAATAAGAAACCGGTCACTCCTCCTGGGTGGGTGTGTGGTGCTATTGTGACCAGGTGACGCTGAAAGTCCTCATAGCTCTTCACCTCAGCAAGAGTGCCAGAACAATTTTCCTAAATCTTTTCCCATGGTGCTTCCCACCAAGTTGGGCTGTATTAGTCTGTGTTTTGCTACTCGTGTTTACATTGTGGCACTTTCACCAGGGCCTGTTTTGTCTGCGCTCGCTAAAGCGCGCTATGCCTGACTGACCTCGTGTGATGGTGCAGCAGACGTTTCCTGTGGGTTTCAGCATATTTCTGTGCCTGGCCTTTCTGGGGCTTTTCAAGATGCAGCTTGAGAACAGTCTCATCTCTTGCTCTTTGCACCTAATTCACTAGTAAAGTACTCCTTTGCCATACCCTGAGGGAAAAACCATCAGATTACTTTTTCCAGAACACTGGATTATTATTTCTAGGGAAGGCTACCTCTGGAAGATAGCAAACTTTCTGTGTCTCCAAACTCTACTTGCTACTATGAACACAGTGTTCATTTGTATGGATTTATATGAGCCTATTACTTATATTCAACAGCACTACCTATTTTTACCTATTTTTACCTATTTTCTTTTTTATGAAAAGAAAAAAAAAAGATGGAGAGTAAGTGGACAATGTTACTCAGTCTAAACAAGGGTAACCTTTTTTTGGTTTTTTTCCACATAAGGAAGGGATAGGGGTCTGCTGAATGCTTATCCTGATTTCTAGTTAGGAGCTCTAAGCAGTTTCCTTTGACAGACAGGTAAACAATTTCTGGGAAACAACAGGCAGCATTACCCTGGCACGGCTAAAATCATTTCATACAAGATATATGGAGACAGAGCAGCACACTTGCAGAAGATGAGGGATATGACTGTGATGCTACATCGAATAATATGGCTGAGAGAACATGTGGAGGAGGGGAATGCAATGCAGGGTTGCTTTCTAGCAAAGTATGGGGGACCTGTCTGAACACGTGTCCATGAAGCCAAGGAGGATCCTTAGTGTCCCAGAAAACAGGGGAGCACGTGTGTGTCACAGTGCAGGATCCAATAAAAATTTGGGGACAGGAGACAAAAGGAGGAGAGCATATGTGCGACCATACGGAGAAAACAAAATGGGAAGGCGGTCAAAGGATTTAAATATAATTTGTGATACTACGACATCACAAGATACAGGAGGCGATAAAGCAGGTTGACTATAATAAAAGCAGAAGTGTAATAAAGTTTATAGTTGCACACCCATCACTAAACTTCATATAAGCAAACATTCCAGAGTGACTAAAACAAAACCCATGTGATCTGACTGCTGCCTGTCATAAAGCCTTTCTGACCATGATAAAATTGAGGTTTGTGTTATTTTTCCTCCCTGAGACCTGACATCAGGGTACACAGAACAGCCATCCATAACTCTGCCTTTCTGCAAGCTTCGTCTCATGTATGCTTTATTTATCATGGCCAGAACTCAAGTGCGACTGGAGTTCTTCACTTCTCCAGTCTTCCTTAGCCATTTTAGCCCTGGAGGAAAGAAAATATTTTCAGAACCCACCAAGTATCCCTATCTGCTGAAAAGACATGTCCTCAAAAATACATATCTTCAAAAGCAGCATTCAGAACAGAGACATTAAAAAATCAGTAGGCTGTTTCTGTTTGTTTTAATTGTGCACTTTATCTTTCATTTCTTTATAGGCAAGACAGCTCATCTGCCTCCTGTAAATATGATCAGCAGTGGTGGATGAAACAATATTGTGCTGGTTTGAAAAGCAAAATTAGTGAGACTCCAAGTCAGAAATACAATTTAATAGGAAAAAGTAAAATACATGCAAGTAATATAAAGAAAACAAAAAAAACACTGACAGAGTCGAATACAACCTGATACCCTGCTAGTTAGGGTTGTGGCAGTAGTCCAGATGAGGTGGTCTTGCTGAAATAGTGATCCTGAAGACAGGTCTGGTAGCTCTTGTCCTCTGGAAACTAGTGGGTCAGGGCTACTTGTTCTGTCCCAGTTCCCACATTATATCCAGGTGGGAATGCTTGGCTCCTTCCCCTGGGTGGAGCATTTCACAATGGGATTATGTAATTTTATGAGTCATGTGGTGGATCCTCACAATGGGCTGATGTCATTGTATGAGTCATGGGGTGGGTCCTCACAATGGCCCATTAAACACAAAGGGCTCCCGGAGGGAGTTATCTATGACTCATAGGGCAAGGCGTTAATGGCCAATTAACAGGAGATGGTCCAGGGGAGGAGGCAAAGAAAAACATTGCCCCTCCTTTGTTTCAACAGTTAATGAAGATGGAGATAGAATACAGACCCTCTGGCACATTTTACATTGTAACCTAGGACAAATATTTTATTTTTGAAATGTATCTGAAATAAACATGTACATAATTTTCTTTCAGTCTACTCCTTCTTACTGGCATTTTGATCTTAAATCAATGAGAGAGTTACATTATATTGGGCACCATCCCTCTTAATACCTTTGCTCTACTTATGTTAATGCAGATGCATGCATTTCTAAAATAATACTGTCTTGATATTAGAATATTTTAACTCTTCAGTAATAGATAGGACTCAATAGACTGGGTTTTGGTGGTTTTTTATGCATCATAAACATAGCATGATGGAATCAGTAAGCCAAACTGAATTTCATGTAACTACACATGCAATAGACTGTCTTGTAGAATACGAAGTGACATTTTGACTTGGTCATGGTTAATAGCCTGAAAATATCTGAAGTTTAAGCAAGTGAAAGCAGGGTTTCTTAAGTGGGAAGCCACAGGCAACTCATTGATTTGGTTTGTGTGCAAAAAAAGACACAGACCCCAGCCAACAATGGACAGCCTTAACCCAGTGAAGCAAAGCCTTGTCAGACTGGCCATGAGGGGGACAGTCAGTGGGACTTGCTTTTCTTGCACGATCTACCTAAAAAAAATGTCTAAACAAAGAAAACAATATAGTAACCACCTACTGAGCTCTTGGGAACGTACTTCTTTATGCTGCATATGCTACAGTATACAAAATGCACACAGGAAAGATTTTTTTACCTATAGCAGCATGTACTTTTTCTGTACATTCTTAAGATAAACACACACACAAACCCATTTATTTTGTTAATGCATAATTAAATGTACACTAATAAAAGTAATTTACCAATGCTTGATGCATTTATCATGAAACCACTAGCAAAATTCTTTACAATAAAAATGCTAGCAGTACACATGACCGACCTAAATTATCTAGGGAAATGGCCAATATCTGACCATGCAGAAACATTAGAAAGCAGGGCTTTGTTATAGGATAGAAGGAGAAAAATAGATGTATTTTCTTACAGAAAAAGTGCAATGATAAAATTATTTTTAATAGTACAATGCTACAGCTCCAGGAAATTTTCCTGAATCAATTCAATTTGTGTCGCACGGGACTTTAAAAACCCATTAAAAATAACCATGATAAATTTCCTAACCTCTTTCAGAGCACCACACAGAAGACAAAGGAAACTCCAATTCAACAGAGATAGAAAAGAAAGAAAAGAACAGAAAAACCTGATAGCTTGTGTATCAGCACTAACATCCTCGCTAACAACAACGAGCAAATCTGTACCACAAAGGACAAGAAGAGCAGGAGTGATGTGTACAGCTGACAATGGCACTCCAAAGTAATGACTTCCAGGAAAATCTGCTGTTACAAATGTACAACTCGCTGCTGAGAGGTAGTTGAGTCATGGCTTTCATAACATGGCAAATTATTCCAGTTTAAGAATGAATGTACCAAACCCCAGGGTGTATATGGCTCTGGTAAGGCAACTACACGGATTACATCCTACAAACAGCTAATATGCTCACCTGGTTTAAATTATTAAACCTTGCTGAAAACCATGCAGGTTCAGGGATTATTTTTTCCATATTTAATGTCTAGTCATAAGATACAGATTATGTTTCACAGTGTAATACTGGTGAGAGCACTGCTAGTTGACATATTTTCCATTTACCATGTTCTACATGTTATCAGTTGTAACAAACACGCTTCCTTTGCTGCTCCCTTCTTAGTGCTGGGAGAAAGGGGGCAATTGCATAACAAATGGCACATACACCACTTTATCATGAAACAACCCAAATCCCTGGGGATGGAGTAGTACATGTAGTCCTCTCTTCCACAGCCATATCCTTTCACCTTCACTGGCGAGTCCTGTTCACCCACTCCTCCTACTGACCCCCAGCTAGAGCACAGCAAACCACACTGACACTGCTCTGCACATGTGTGAGCTCTCTTCACAGCTGCATTAAACAGCTGTCCCAGGCCCACATCTGGCTGCCTGGGGATACGAGTGAGATGTAGACTCCAGAATTTCTCCTCTCTGCCTCAGTCATAGCTGCTTGGCTGGAGACCACAGGATTTCCATGGACCTGCCTCATTTTTCAGTCCATGTCACCATTCTGCCTTGTTGTGCTACACCCCAAACCCTGTGGATCTCTGGAGTCCGCTAGAGCAGTTTCCTAGAGCCCCTGCCTCCAAACTGCCTACAGTTCAATGTACATGAAACACCAGCAGTCATGATTAAGATTTCTGAGAATACTTCTGAAAAAAACCAGAATTTCTAATAGCTCAAAGTTTATTTAGAAAAGGGGAGGGGGAGGGAAACAGTAGATCTGAAGACAGACCAATGTAAACACCTCATATTCCTTCTAAATATAAATGTATTGGGCCAATTTCAAGCAACTTGATCCTCATGCAATGACAGAGGTATAGCAGCGATATAACCCCCTGAATCTATTCATAAACCCTATAAACAAAGCAAAGAAAAAAAAAATACAAGCACAACTGTAGGATGAACCATCATTGAAGTAAATATATTGATCTATCAAAAATGATTGAAAACTGACAATAAAAGGGTTATAAATTCTTAGAAGAAAGAGAAAGTAAAAAAACCCACAAAACCAACCCACTGAAAATCTCCCACCTACATTCTCAAGGAAAAATAGACTGGAACAATAAAACACAATGGCAGTGCCTGTACATCTTTGATAGCTGCCCCTCCCAAAAGCTGGAACAATCCTGCTATAAACCAAGCAAATGAAAATGTAAATGCATGAGCAATCATCTGGGGGATTCAGATGCTTCGTGTCCTGTAGGCAAAGCAGGAAGGGGGAAAAGGTAGGAAAGCACGAGAAGGCGCCACTTTTAATATCTGCAATTATTGATTACACTCTTCTCACCTGGAGCCTTTCAAATCCAGCAGAGAGACTTGCCAGTATATAGGCAATGCTGCCTGCATTGCAGGGTCAGCACTGCCATCAACACCCCTCGTCCTCTGACCTCAGTGTAATCCACTGCTTCCACTCCTCTGGCAGCAGGGACAGCCTGTGGATTTCAGAAGTGCCAGCCTCTGAAAGGGCAAGTACAGCTGCCTGCAGAAATTCAATATCCGAAATGGGGAGCCCAGAAGAGGCAAAAGTTTGGGAAATACACTGAATGCAATGCCCAGAGCAGTCCTATGAGTAGGTATAAACACAGTGGTGTATCAAAGGGGTCTGCTCCAAGGCTTACAAATTGTGTAGTTGTTTAAATATTTTGCTAAGGAAATGAATATGATAAAAATTATGGTAGTTTGAAAAACTTCTGTTCTTCACTACTGATGAAAATCCAATTGTATTAGTTACAGGACAAAGGCAAATAAAATGCCACTGAGACAGGAGAAAATACGGGTCTGCAGTAAGAATGCGTTTAGGTACTTCAAATATTAATCTTCCCATTTTGTAATATACTCTTCTCTTTCAAAAATAAAAATTTAAATTAATAGAATTTAATATTTAAAAACTAATGCCTTTCCATGTGATGTTACATTACCTACTTGGTAAGATGTGACCTACTTTAATGTTTGTCTCTGTACTGCACTTGGAGTGCAGTAGCACAACAGGCTACTTTCTCTGTCTCCTGCACCAAACATAGTTTATTTCCTACTGGCCTAATGGACAGCCAGTGAGCATATAAAATTGTTAGGCTGCTTTGGTAACATTTTTATTTTGGCCCTTCACACAGAGCATTTCATAAGATGTTCCATACAATAAAAGGTCCTGAAGAACCAAGATCCTCTCATAATGTCACTTTGAAAGATCCTGCAGCTATTCCTAGTGTCCTTGCCAAGTTTTTTTTTCAATAAAATAGATTCCAGCATTGACAGAAAATTTTGGATTATTGCTGAGTGATAAAATGTCTGCTGCTAGACCTTACAGAGTCAGAACATTGCTCCCAACTCACTCCTTTTTCTGTAAACTACTTTAAGAGGTCTGGGTGTGTCTTCAAATTTGCTGTACAAAACCTAATTTTATTCAGTAGGTACCATAATCCAAAAACTGAAGTTATATAATATGAGAGAGACCTAAACGTTGGTCAAGATTTTCAAACAGTCATGATTCTATGCCTGTCATGGAGCTCTGCTGAAGTAAACAACAGCTTGAAGGTCCAGACCGCTATTTTCAGGCTTGTTTGCATGGGGCAGAGAGGAGATTCTGGGATAAGATATGAGTTGAATCTTCATAAAGTTAGACTAGAAAAAATCCCTGTGGGAATACATCCCTATAATTGCTGGAGGACATGGTCAGTCTTTTCCCTGATGCAGCGTCAGTCATTTCAGAGCTGCTGTGTATCTGCGTGGGAGGTTTTTTGACATTACTACAGCTTTTTAATTATACTTGGAGAATTTTATTGGTATGACTGAAACAAATCCTCCTTCAAGACCAGCCTTCAGGTTTAGCTGCTAAATTTACTGGAGGGAAAGAAAGATTCACAACCCCCAGGGTAATGGTGGCTCAGCTCGCCCCATGTTCCCCAAGATAGGAAAAAACAAATTAACATAGTAACAGCTGAAAACAACCTCTTCCTCTGCAGTGGGGTATACTTTTGCCTATTGCCTGATGAAATCATACCGTTCACTGCCAGCAGAAGGTCTGACATAAAGCAGACTCTCCAGGGAAAGAAAAGAGGTAGTCAAACGGAGTAAAAGGGTAATTTTAGGATGGTGCCAAAACAACAAAGAAAAAGGAGGTATTTTGTTCCCCTTTCTACTAATAAAACATAGTAGACTAAAATTGATCCCCAGACTAATAAGGTAGAGGGAAAAACTGAAACCTATATATGACAAAACAATAAAAAAGTAATGATGAGATTTATGGAATTACATAAAAACCTTGGAATGATGTTAAAATTATCAGGTCATGTTACTGTTTTCAACTCAACATGGATAAGAAAAACAGGGAGGAATAAAAATTAGAGCATGGAGGAAAAATAGCATAGAGGTAAAGAGGATGGAGACGAGAGAAAGAAAAACCCAGAGCAAATATTTAGGTGGGGAGGGAAGGAAGTATGAAAAAGCATAAACACAGAGCCTACAAGTCAAAGTCTTGGATGGAAGAAAAACAGAAACAGAGCAAACCCCAATAAAGTGGTGCTACCAAATGAACAATGACAGCAGCAGTTGATAGGAATTTAAGGCAGCACTTGATAGGAAACACCTTTGTAGATTCCTGGCAAATCGCAGTCATTGTCACAAAGGAAAATACGACTATTTTTAAGAAACTAATTAAGAGACCTCCCAAATCCGTTCCTGTGCAATGCTTTGGTGTCCTAAGGGGCAGAGGCCCCATGTGGTTTTGTCTAAGGGCTCCCCAGGAGGGGCAGAGAGAGTCTAACCAGCACCTGCATCCTGGGGCTCCTAGCTGGTGGCATGAGAAAGGGACAGACCATGGATGCTCCAGCCTAGAGCCTCGTGCTAGGCTTGAGACAACAAGCACATACAACAGGCTGCTGATCTGCAGTTTCTTCTCTGGATCCTTCTCCAGACCCCATTGTGAGATCTGTGGAAAAGAGAAATCCCTTTTGCTCAATGCTTCTCACAGCACAGTCACAAAACACCCACAAGCTTCTTTTGGATTTCTTTGGGCTGCCAGAAAGAAGGGGAAATTGGCATTAGGGAGTCACCTGGAGAGGCAGTAATTTGACTCTCCTGTAAAGTGAGCAAGGCAGGCTGAAATTCCTGAACTGAGCATTAAAGTTGATCTGTTCCAAAGGCTGCCAAGATAGGGGACACATGCACACACATTGAGAGGCATGATGCATTTTCCTCCTTCTATGTAGAGTAAGGGGAAATTATTCAGGAAATGCATTAAACATTACCATGCATGACACTGGGAACACCAGCTCATAATCAGATAGATAGTGAGTGAAGTCAGAGACCATTAATAGCTACTGAACATTGCATATTGCATGTATCTGCTTTAGGTTTGCATCAATACTTCTGGAGTGCTGTAGGAAATTCTAATGAAAGCATTTAAAATGCACAGCAAAATCTACAGTGCTGCTGTTTTCCCATGCTTTCTGGGAGGATTGGTATAATGAAATAATGCCTCAGATTTTTCCGTTTTTTAAAAGCCCTCCACCTGCTTCTTTCCAAATTGTGAAGGGGTAGGGGGGAAATTACAAGGTGTACTTTACGGCTTGTTAAAAAGTTTAACAAATACAGGCTCCAGTAAATAATGAAGATGGTAGAGGCATGTGAAATTGAGTCTAAGGAACTAGTTTTTCTAACTCAGAATATTTCCTCCCCCTTCCTTGAATGAGGATGACATAGTGGTATGCAGGTGTAATATGATAAGAAGAAGCAATCTGTTCAGTAGTTTCATTCCCTTTAAATCTACCATTTTAACCATTAATTAGCTAAGAAGCAGGCAGCAGAGATCAGAGGTCACCTGTGCTGTATATTAGCTGTAAAACACTCCTCAGACAGTTTTCAAAAGAAACTTCACTTTTCAAATAATCTTAGGATGGAAATCACAAGGACTATGTTTCAACAGCTAAATGCTGCACAGTACCAGCATGCAAGGAACCAAAAAGAAACAGGTCTGCAAGAGGAAATTGAGGTGAAACCTTCTCCAAGCCAAGGCTGCTGTATGTATACACAGAAGCAGACTAAGATTTAATCAGGTTCCTCACATGCTTAGATATGGTACAAGGGCCTGTTCCTGCTTCCATTGTCAATCTGAGGAGCTGACAAAGTTCTGGCCAATCTCAGAACCATTGTCCCATGTCCAGGCAAATCTGTCAGCAGAGCCAAACCAACCCAGAGATTTTCCTCTAAAAAAAGGAGCAATTTGCTGGAGCTACTACCACAGCACTTTGCACACGCCATGAGCACAGAAACAGCATCAGGAACATGGTCCAGGTGACAGGCAGTGTCCTTTGTTGCCTTGCCAAGAGCTGTCTGTCTCATATGGTTGGATTTCACACTCTCTTTCCAGAGGTGTAAAAGATTACATCAGGTGCTTGTCTTACATTGGCTTAAACAGCCGCAGTAGAGTCATGGAGGGATTGGATGGAGGAAACTTGGGAAAAAGAACAATGAGCACATGCCTGCAGCTCAGCCACCCCAGGGCAACGTCTGGAGCCTCAGAGAGGAGTGGGAGAGCTTTGCACACAGAAGGGACTATCACTTGCACCAAAGGTTTTGATCCAAATGTCTTTGCCTGCACTGAGGGCTGGAACAGTGAAATTTCAATGGGCTTTTGGGTTCTGTCCTGAATACACAGAACACAAATGTCCCTGGACCTTAGTGGGGCAGCCAGAGGCTATAGTAACAAATCAAGAACCATCACAAAGTACACAAGCTCAAGTTGCACAGTTCTCATGGGAGGTCACAGTCCACACAGCAGATTTGTCTGTGACTATGAGCTGTCATTATTAAATACCTCTGACATTACTAGCACATTAGGTATCAATTTGCAATGTTCCAGAGACCTAAGTACATTTGAAACATGCCAAAATTAAACTGGTCAACTAATTTACTGTAAATTTTGCCAATAAACTGCAGCCCACAGACCTGCATATGCAGAACGTAAAATACTCCAATAGTGATCAGGCAGCCACAACAACGATTCCACCTGTAACAGTGACATAGATTCCAGCTCTCAGAGCAGTGTGGTATGCCACCTTTTGGGTAAATCTTTAGGCATCAGTCCCACAGAAGGCTATGTTTTTAGGACCAATTAAGTCTAGAGACAAGAGAAGAAACTGATGATGATACACCCAAAAGTAACTCCCAGGACTTGTTCCTGCAGCTTGATTTAACCACTGGAGCCAACTATAACCGATACCTAATTATGTGTAACTGTGGGGATTCAGAAGGAGATGTAGCATTGTACCATGAATTCTGCCCTGGAGTTTCTGCCAGGAGTATTGTTGGGTTTCAGTTATTTTTTAAAAGACATATTAAAAAAAAACTAGGTTACTATTTACAAATTCTCATAGTGATAAAAAAAAAGGTGCCTGAAAGTCTAACTTAAAAACATTAAGATTGTCCTGTTGTTCTGTCCATTCATGCAATAATGTTTTCCATTTGAGAGGGGATGGGTAACAAATTTCACAGAAGAGCAACTAAATTGTGAACATGCAAGGTGTTATCAAGAGAGGGTGGGGAGGGAAAAGAAATATTTTTCTCCCCATTAACTTCTTCCAGGTACAATAGAACTAGGTGTTTATGTGTAACAACAGCACCAAAAATATTTTTAAGGCACAAATGCAATTGTCTTTTTATGGCCCTGATTCAGCAAGGTAGACAGACTTCTGGTTCACTTGAAGCATGTTGAGTAATACCAGTGACTTTAATGTGATTACTCATGTGCTCAAAGTTAGGGGTTCTGCTGTATTGTACAATTTTCAGGTAGTTAATGGAAGAAAGAGAGAACTCTAACTAACATCAGCAATTCTGGGGCTGGTAAATAATCTTATAGAGTCAAAGAACTCTATCACAACACATAAAGGAGAAAGCAGTGCAAAGAAAATAAATCTTGATAAAATATGAAAGACCTGACACCAACCAAAAAGTATACTACTCTTTAAGAAAACAAAAATCCAGGCAATTGAGGCTACCAAAATTCCCTATCAGGTTACATGGATAACAGAGATTACGAGAAGCTATAAAACAGCAACAGGAAGTTTGGTTTTCCCTATCATTGTCCAGGTATTATTCCCCAAGCTGAAATATAAAAAAAGTAAATTCTTTAAAATATCAAACTAAAGGAAGTACCACAAGAGAGGTAGTAAGTCCATTAGACTCCCCCCATCACCACCAGTGCAAAAGAGGAAATCAAACAGGATAAGATTTTTTAATAAAACTGAGTTATTTCTTTACACGAGCCTCCAGAAACAAAGATGAGACTACCTTTCCTGGAATTACTTTTTCCACAGAGAGCAGAATAAGGCTAGAAATAGAGGGGTTAAAAAACTTTGTGAAATTAAAGTAACAATAAAGACAGTGTTTCTTCAGTTAAATTCAGCCCATGATGAAGACATCAGCTGCTCCCTGCAGGAGGAGATCCTGCCCTATCCACCTTAGGTTTGTCCCAAGGTATTTGATGACAGCAGAAGGAATAAAAAGGCATTGAGTAAAGTTCCACATGCCCGAATCCCAGAAACACGTCTCTCTTCCATCCACAAAAGGGGAAAGCTCCAGGTTCCCACAGTGACAAACCAGAGCTTCTATTACAAACATCTTCAGACTTCTCACAGCAGGTTGAAGTTGAATGTTCAAAAGTCAAGGCAGAGTAAGAAGAAGGTTTGACCTGCTGCAAGTTATGTCAGATGCAAAACAACATGAAGAAAGAGTGTCACCCTACAAATTGCATTGAATTTTAATCTGTTCTCACTCTTTGATTATACATAGTGAGGTCTATGTTATGATCTCTTACATTCTTCCCCAGGTCCAAATGTATTGCTACAGTTGAAGGCAGAATAAGTTCCTTCATCCCAGAGCAATCAATTGCCCACTTGGAGCTGTATCATATTTTCTACAATCACTGGTAGTATGTTGTAGGGTCAAGAATATAATACTTATTTTGGCAGATTTCTTTTACTCCAAATCAGCCATACAGGCTTACAGTTCTGTAAAGCCATAATAATGCAAGTGCAGCAGAGCAGCCAAATGCATATTAAGTGCATATAGAAAGTAAAACTAACTCGCTTTCACATTGCAGAAGTTGCTTTTATGATGGTGTAAAATGTGTTGTCCCACTTTATTTCTGTCTGCTTTTATCACCTATTTCCAATCAGTAGCCATTAACTTACAATTTAAATGGAACAACTGGGTACAGTGGAGGTGAAAATAAAGTAACATAGCATTAATAGTCATTCAAAAAATGAGTGACATTAATCACTAATTTCCACAGCAAACAGGGCTGGGCTACTCTCCTGCAGAACTCTTATGTGAATAGGGGAATATTCAAGGCAAGTCTTAATATGTATTAGTACACTTTTTTCCAAATAGGATTGTTTTCAACTTCATTTCTGCTATGGAAAAATAGCACACATATTTACAAGGAAGAGTTTTTATAGAAGGTACTCCAAATTATAGTTAAATCAAAGATTTCCACTCCACTGCAGGACCTCTTCAAATGTCACGTCAGTGGCTTGGATTCCCCTGTTTAATAGAAATGCTCCATCTCTGCTTTTGCAAGAGCTGTTTGCTTTTGCAAACCAGAGCTGTTTGTTTCTGCCTTGGCCTCCATCTTGGGCCACCTCTGTATGAAAACAAACAGTTTTCACAGCACAAACTCACAACTGATGACTATTTGCATTGTCTGTCTTCATAAAATATCAGTACCATCACCTCTCCTTTGGATTTGCACACAGGAGCAAAGGGGAAAAAAAGCTTTTGTGACCTACAAAAGCCTTATTTGAAATAATTCTCTCCGACTTGAGGCCTTTTGGAATGGAAGGGATATATTGTTTTGACTTGATTAAAGCTGAAAAGTTGATTTGACATCCTGTTGTCAAGGAAACCAATTCACACACAAAAGAAAACAGTTGTGATGGTATCATTCAGACTATTCAAGTGACCTTAGGAAGAAAAAAAGGCTTCAGTTCCAAAGATTTGTATTCAACTCACTTCACCACTGTAGAAATAAAGATCATTGCTCTTTATGCTTATTGGAAAGCAGTTTTCAATCTGGGAAAAGAAAAATGCCACATCTTCTTCCATCTGCCAGATCCAATACTTTGCTGGGAATATACACATAAACACACCTACCATTTATTTGCCTATTTCAAAGAACCACAGAAAGAATCTCACTGAAGACTTAAAGGGAAGGAGAAGGAATTTCTTTAATTGACAGGACTGTGATAAATACCCCCTGACACATACCCCACCTATTGAACAGCAGCTTGCAAGCCAGGTTTCAAAACATCCTCCTTCAAATACAAATAGACCTTACGTCGAATACAGCATTGTTTGCATCCAGCTTTGTTTTCCTGGGAGACATAAAAAACTGCAGTTTTCTCTCTGTCATTCTCCTTGATCCCTCACAAATTGAGTCATCTATGCATGCAATAAATGAAGTGTACCTATGCTCACTCCTCCTACCCAGAGAATCCCAAAGAGGCGGAATTATCCTGGCTGACCACAACCACTGTCATCCAGCTTTGCAGTCCATGCAAGTCTCACAGAGATTTCATTCCCTAACAGTCTGTAAGTAGATTGCAAAAATGAAACTTTCTATCTGCTCACACACTGTAATTATACATCTTTCTCCAATGACATAGTCTTGCCTTGCTGAGTAAGCAGACAGATGACTAAATAGCAACTTGTCTCAAATTCAGCTTAGAAAAAAATAAGCATAATATTAATAAGGAGGGAAGTATTCTGAGGAATAAATGCCAGTGTTCTTACATTATTGTCATTTAAGGGCATCACACCAAAGGTCACAGAGATAATAAGCCTCAGTCACTTTCCATTTGTTACACAACATACAAATTGCCACAGCAGTAATGAATATCTTTCCTATTCCTGGCCAGCCAAGACACTGTATTATTTCCTCCTAGACAAGTACCTAATCCTTGGAATTCATTATTTCCATCACTTCTTGCAGAACTTTGTCCTTAGGGCTTTGCATAAATGCCACATGGCGGCTGTGACGGGAGCATCAAATGCCTGAGCCTGACTTCTTTCTGTGAGAGCTTTTTTGCTGGAAGAGCATACAGAGCATACTGGTATCTTTTGTAATCAAATATGTATACACACAGACATTCATATGTGCTCTCTTACAGGTACCTTAAACTCCATGCAGACCATGGGAAAAAAAATGATACTTTCATAATTTGTGGATATTGACTGATACTTACATATTGAAATAACAGTTATACTACAAACACCAACTGACCACAACAATAGAAGATACCACGGGACAACTGCATTTCCACTTAAAAGGATGACAACTGGAAAGTAAGTAGTTCTTAGAACAGAAATGACATTCACAGAAACATGGAAGGGCTTCTATGAAGGGATATACTGCTTAAACCCTCTTTACTTCTAATAAACTGCTAAGATAGCACAGCTGAGCTATAGAGAAAGGAATGCCTCATTTCTAATCTGTACTTCATTGTATTTTAAGTTTAGGAAGTTTGCATAAATATAGATAGCAACCAAATTCATAGTATTTCATAAACGGAGGGTTTTTTTAAGATGACAAATTATTATTTCCACTGTTCACTGTAAGTATAAAGAATATGCAGATGAAAAGAGAATATTGAAGGCTGGTAGCTTCGTACAGTGCTGAAAAGGACTAAACTTTATGTGCATAATTAAAATAAGAGAGAGAAAAATGAAGTCCGATGCCAAATGCTGAACTAAAATAAGCCAAGATTATTTGCTGCATGTAATCAAACCACCTCCACCTCTGTCCCCCAAACTGAAACACCGCACTCTGCATTTTGATGAACATCTTTATCTTGGTATTTTCTCCTCTCCCACCCAACAAACTCACAGAGCAAGGGCCAGAAAGAAGAAAGCTAATAGCACTGCTAAGCTTACCCACAAACAGGTCCATACTCTTTTATGAGTTTTGTGTGGTTTTCCCAAAAACCCTGGAAGAAAAATAACACAATATTTTAGAGAAGTGCTTAGTAGAAGCTCTATTACACACTGATTCTAACACTCACACAAAGCTTTGAACCTCAGGCAGGAGAACCATGATATCAATTCACCTTTCTAATACTGTCCATATGTGACAAACATAGACTCTAGAAAGGATGGCTGGAAAAACAACTCCCAACCACAAAACAGATCTGGACAGCCATGAAACATGTTTTCATCAATGTTTTATGCTCCAAAATTTGTTACCATTTCATTATTTATTATTTTTAAAATAACTTCATAATTTTGGTCCTGATTAAATTTTTTTCATATATGCAAATAGATGGAAAACTAATGGAGGAATTAATAAGATGATAAGTATATGACTTACTACACAAAAGGGAAGGACAGGAAATAGGGCAAGGTCGTCTTGTTTTGGTTTTAGTCACATTATTAAAAAAAAAAAACCCAAACCTGCCAAGTCAGAGTTTAACACAAGGCAGTCAGCTGGTACACTCTGCAGAATAGGAAGTAGATTTATTTTTTGAATTTTTAGTATTTTTACTGTCTTTCATTTTCATAATTGATGAAAATTGGTATCCATTTATCTAAATAAACCTGCCACTATACTCAATTGTTAGTGTCTTAAATGAATTCAAATTGATCAATCTAAAGAAGGTGTGCAAAATAAATCCCTGAAAGTGAATGATAAAAAATCTATTTTAATGAAACAACAATATTTGAGAACCGTGCTCCATTGTGTTTGCAACTTGTCTATGGAAAAAGTAACACATTTGATTGCTTTAATCTGCATTTATATTAATGGAAGACAGACTATCATGATCTATTTTCATTCTTAAGAGAAAATTCACTAACAAAGTAGAATACTTATGTGTCATATTGAATCTTTCTTTATTTTTATGGCATACCACAGAATATTAGCTAGAACAATACAAACTACTGTAAATACATCTACCACTGACATAAATAAACATGCCCATGTAACGTGTGTATGCTTTGAGAGTATTTTACCACACTTAAGCAAAAGGAAATCTGGTAACCAAAAGTAATGCTCTGACTTACCATCCTTGGGTGCTAACTTATTGTCCGAATTAGCAAAGCACTTGCCACTCCCTACAGTTCTCCTCCCATAGAGTCCCTCAATTATTTATTTTATTCTTAGAGTACAGTTGTGTTTTTTATTTTTTTTTTAATCCTGGACTTTCAATACTTCTATTCTGCAGGACAATATATCTCCAGTTTAAGGCAAAAACTCCAGGTTTTCGTTTAGCTACAAAAACCACAGGGCGAGGTGTAAGAAAACACACTAAAGATAAAATTATGAAAGAGGTAGTTTAGATGACAACCTGAGGAGAATGTTTATTACCTGAAAAGAATATTTATTCTCCCTTGAAAAATTCTTTACTACTATGGTAAACAGAATAGCCTCATGCATTAGCACACAGAAACTAAGGCGGACAAAGCCTTTGTAATACCACAAACACATACAGCTAACTCAAAAAGGCTTTTGCCTGCAGACACCGCGGGAGGAGGGGAAAAGACACAGATATGTTCACATCGGCCTGCATTTCTGCTACAGAGATACTCCAGCCGTTGCAGGACTTCTGCCTTCAATTGCTACGATTTCTACCTTATAAAGGCTGTCCACTGATGCAAGGGAGAATCCTGGGCTCAGATTCCCCCAGCGCTGCTCTCCAGGTGTCCTTTTAGGGCTGGTACAGCAGGCTCAGCCCACAGGCACACTCTCACCACTGTGCCCATGGGAGGAGCCCCAACTTGCACAGCTGACATTTCCAGCCACGCCGCGGCACCAGCACCATGCAGGGCACGGCTCGAGGTCACCGGGCACAGTCCCACAAGGGGTGCTAAGCTCTGTTGTATCACAGCTGCATTGCTTGGTCAGGGCAGAGCAACTTCCAGTCCTGTGGGATGATGCCAAATCAGGTTTGCTCTCCAGCCCACTTCCCTCCTAGTCTGAGCATTCAGCAAGGACAGCCTCACTGCAGCCTGACCCCTGCCTGCTCACTTGTGCTTTGGATTGCAAGCACGTGCATAGGTGTTGCTTGCTGTACCCACCAGCTGCATTCAAGTGAGCCAGCAGGATATTAACATTTTCAAGAAGCCTAGGCTTTAAATGATTCAGTGAAAAAGCCTTCCAGAAAGCCAGCTTCTTGGAAGAACTGCTTCTGGCTCACTACAGTAGGGGGGGTCAGGCAGAACTCATTTCAAATCAGTTAACCAGTAACTGCTTTTCCACCTCCAGGACTCCTAAATAATTGCACTGGCTTAAAATTAACCACACTTAATTTTTCTTCCGTAAAGTGAGAAGTATGAGCCTGCAGGATGGGGGAAGAGAAGTTGAAAAGCACCTGGGAAAGACTGTGAGAAAGCATCCTCCGGAATAAAAGAAGCCTTCGTTCTCCTCACTCCAGGACACTTTTGCATGCCATGCAGCACTGGACACACATACTCACCACTACCAGACTCCACTGTTCACCCCGAGACCCACTGCGGTCCTGGCCTCCCTTCAGGGGCCTGGTAAGCACCTGGTAGCAGGTCTAGTGGTAACAGGCCTGGGAAAGACAAGCCAACACAGGACTCCATGGAGCTGTGGTGGCCAGATTGTAGACAAGGCAGAGAGCACACGCATGTATCCCTTACACACCAAGGTATACTTTTCAACTGGAGGAAGCTGGAGCCATAAAAAGTCTCCTGTGTTTGCTCTAGATAGCCACAAGGAAAGCCAATGAATCTGCATGAACTCAGAGTGAGTGAACTCAGGTGTGAGCATGCCACATGCACACAGCTCTGCCAGTTTTGCAGCATTATCCCCAAACATGGCCTCCAGTAGACAGGTACTCTGAAAACATCCTCCTCCTCCTCTCCAAGTCAAGTTTGAAGCACATCAAGCCTCATAAGTGCTTTTGGTAACTTATTTACACTGGCTGAAATTGGCTTGCTTCAACCAATTATTGCATTTTATAACTGCACATGTACTCAGTGTACATATAACATAACCAAGCACCTGCTCACAATCAGATGCTGTTTTACAAGAAAATGGCAGTAGACACTACCTATCTTTGCTTCCTTTCCTCACATTTATCCACTGGGTGATCTGCAGTCAAACTCAGAAATGACTGACTTATAACCAGTGGCTTTAACCTCCCAAAACCAGGAATTATAACAAAGCAACATGGGGATTAGGAAAAGAATAATCAGGGGGAAATGGAAACATATGTATTCTGGTTTTTTAAAACAACAGAAGGAAACAGAAAAGCAAAACAACACCCAGTATTACGGTATGAGACCATGTGCATCAGGAAGAACTGTTGTGGATTAAACACTCAGTAGTAACAATTAAAAGCATAGTTAGCAATGATGTTCCAAGTTAAAAAAAATCACTTAGGTTTTTCTTTGTTTGGAAGCTGCAGAATATGAGCTTTCATCATCAACTCAGAAAATCGTTGGGCTGGGGGGACTTGTCACGTGTGGCCCATACAGTGAGGTACCAGCCTGAGGACAGCCCATCATCAAACAGGATAATGCAGGAGAAGGAAAAGCTTCTTCCCCTGAAGAAAGCATATTTTACAGCATCTGGTATACCATGGAAACAGTAGCTCAAGTGGGCTGACTGCTGCACACCCAGAAGGTTCTTTGTTTACATGGCTGGGGGTTGCCTCCCTGCTTCCCTGCAGGGAATTTGCATTCTCCCTTTCCTCTGAGTCTGTATCATTGGCTGCATCTGTGGATAGAACCACTCACAAGGCCGAATCCTGTTCTCAGGGATATAGGCACAAGCCCCATGGAAGAGAACAAGACTTGGGTCTGCATCAGACAAAGCAAAGTCTGGTCATTGACAACCATTTTTCTTGAGATACCGAATGTTGAAGCTTCAGCTTGAGCTGCATACATAAAAGGGCCGAAACTGCTCGAGCATCCCCTCTCCTTTTTTTCAATAGACTCTGCCACTCCAAGACAGATACTTCAGCAATTTCCTCCTCATTGCATATTCACCTTGCTAGTTCCTCACAGCAAGGAAAAAATCTGCGGCAATGTCATCTTCCCTCCTTGCTGAAAATGGTTGTAGGCACTAAGCCAAAGTTTTCAGAAAGAGGCAGTATTTCAGAGAGAAGCAATGCATTTTGATTTTTGGGGTGTTTAACATGAGGCATATCCAGCCTATTCCTTTTAGTTGCTCAATACCTGCAGATCTCACGGCTGCAAATGGGAAATGACTCAGATTGTATGGAGGATACTTTGAACATTTCAGCTTACTGCAGGTGGAAAACAAATGATGTGGTTTATGAACTTCACTATGCTCCTTCAGGGTCATGAGATAAAATGGTTTGAAGAGGGCAAGCTGGGATCCAGCAGATGCATGCTCCTGACAGTCACTCAAAATTTGGACTCTGAAACAGGTCCTAGAGAACACAATGAGAGTAGCCCTTGAATTTTGTAGTGTGCTGAATGTCACAAAAGCTACTGAGCTCTGTGGACATGGATGTGATGAGCCCACCAAAATTCACTGCAAGTGGGAAGCATTACCCATGCAAGAACAGCCAAAAAGGCTTCTTCTGTTGCTCCCTTCTGAAAAGTATCAGATATTATCTGACGTCAGTCACTTGACCAAGACACCCTGGATTCAAACTTGTGACTCAGAAGCCAAAGATGCGATATCCCATAACTTGTCCCATATATACTCCACCTTTATCAACCTACATCAGATGTGACATTCTGTTTCATTGTGATATTAACAATCACAGTATCATTGTTCAAGTGCACGCCTCATATCAAGAGATAAAAAAACCTATAGTTATTTTTGTACATAATGACAATAAACAATATTTATGGATCAGATTTTTTGCATTCGATGGGCTTTTGCACATCTTTTTTCCTTAGACTACCTGAAAAAGAAAAATGCTAATAACCTGGAACGCAATATGATTTTTTTAAACACAAGCTAACATTTAATTAAAGTAACCTTGTATCAGTCTGCAACCCTCTTTGAAGGCATGACCCCAGACTGTACATCATCTCCAGTAATAATCCTAGTGAAATCACTAGGATGCCAGCAGACAAGAGGAGGAACACAGCAGGAACTTCTAAGCAGTCTGATTCTGAGCTATGTACATAGTTTGTTTCCTTTGATCATTACCATTAATGGCGGTCCTCTGTGTGTAATTTGGTTTAATTTATGTGTGTGTCATTTCAGATTTTAAAAAACACATATAGCCTTTCTAAATTTATTAAAGGCAGCCTTCGTACCCTTAATAGTTATTAAGAGAGGTTAGTGTTATGCAATTAAGTTAATCTCATCTGTAAAGGCTAATTAACTGAACACTAATTGAATCTGCATATGAAAATTTGGACAATGTGATCTCATTACACAATTAAAAATAAATTACCTGAGCTAAATACCAAACAAATTGTAAATTTCTTTCCTTCTACCTTTTCATATATTTAATAAAAATTAAATGGGCAGGTTTATTTCTGTGTGCTGCATCAGTCCTTGTTGTCCTTAACACAGAGCTGTTGTCTCACTTCAGAGAAACAGCTTTAGTCCCTCCCTGAAACATGGATATTTCTCCTCTCGCATGAGCTTTTCCTTACTCTCTGCCCTTACCCCATACCTTTCATTGCCCTCTTCTTCTGTCACCTCTCCCATTCAGAGAGGACAAAGGTTCTTGGGTTCAGGTCATATCACACAAAGGATAAGAAGGCATCCAGATATCACCTTAACCAATCCTATCACCCAAAAGGATCAGATGGCATAATACAATGCAGTCACGTCCATTCAGCACCTCAGCTTAAAGCCACCTTGGAGCTTTGGCAGGGAGCTTTTTTGCCCCCAAAGACCACTCACCAGTGAAACATTCATCTCATCCTTCTTCACCTGGGTGTGCCAGCACTACAAAAGCAAGACATATTTTAGACTCTTTTCTGAGGTTTTCTTCTCTTCAGATGTTTACTGCTTAAACCAGCCAAGTTTCCAAATGGGAATTAAGAAAAACACATTTCTGGTATTTGCTGTTTCTCCCCATTAACCAGGTTAATGGCTGATTATAATAGGCTGGTAACTGAAGAGTTGGAGGGAGGGGGAGACAAGGAAACAAACACAGTGGAAAGCCTGACCTTAATAGCATGCAAGATTTCTCAATGTGTGGGACCCTGGGTCCTCAAATTTTCCTCACAAAACCCACCATATGTTTTTAATAACAGAGTTGAAAGCACCTGCACTGCTCAAGTGGATGGCTGGATGGAGCAGCTCCAGCCAGTTCACAGTTCCTCTGGCACTCCATGGCACACTTCACAGCAAATACTTAATGGAAAGAGGGTCACAGAAATGGGAAATGGGATGCATACTTGTTATCTTTCTTTAGGAAAATAACATATTTTCTGGGTGAGGGAACAATGAAAGATGCACACAGATTTCAGTAATGAATTTGGTCTGGTGTTTGGGGAACCACTGACACACCCAAAAGGATGAAAATCAGGATAAAAAACAAAGGAGGGTAAACATCGAAGCTGTAGGGAAGTGAGTATGGACAGAGTAGAAAGAAAAGGTACAACCTTGAAAGGAGGAAGTCCACAGTTTTCTCAAGGGTCACTCCTCAGACAAACCCTGTTCCATGTTTGGAGGACTGAGTTTGGCAACAAAAGGAGTCAGGCTTCAGCCAAGTACATGGCTCTGAAAAGACGGATCCTTTCCTCAGCAAGGAGAGATACTGAGATTGTCATACCAGAAGAACTGGATGACCTGAACCTGAACAACTGCAACAGAGGAGAGTCTTTAGTTGAAAGCAAAGCTTCATGCCCTGAGAGAGACTATGTTAACTCTAAGAATTTCTGCAGTAGTAGGTGATTGCTTGAAAATAAGACAGAAGTGTAAAACCTGGATGGACACTTTAGCCATAAGATAAAGATGATGGAAAATGTACAATGGAAAAAAGTATGATGTAAACTACAGATGTAGAGTACATGGGATAGGCTTTCTCTGGAATACTGCATGTAAATCTGATGAGCTGCCACATTCAAAAGGAGTGAATTGAAAATGGAACAGGTGGAGAACAGGGTTACAAGGATCTTGGGGGAATAGAAACCTTGTCATTAGGAGAGTCCATTTCAGCTAACCAAAGGTTCGTTTTAGCAGACCAAAGGGAGGAGACATGCTTGCTGTCTAGAACTGTACTGGGAGGAATCACCAGGGAGAGAAAAATATCTATTTAATATAAAGGCCTACATTACTAAAAAATCAAAGTAGTATAAATTGTCTGCAGATAAACATTGCTTGAAATTAGATCAAAGTTTTTGACTAGTGAAGTAGTAAGATTTTAGAAGTCTTTTAGTCAGAACAGTGAGGACAGGAACCTCAGAAGGGTTTTGAGGCACAGGAGGCAAGACATGGATACTTATAAAAAATGACCTAGGATGAACCCAGGTCAGCTACACCAGCCACTCAAGGAGATCTACAGTCACTTCTAGAATAAGAGGGACTCTTCTAATGGAAAATATTTACTATACTTTCACATGTGCACACTGCATTCACACTTCTAGTTCACTCACCTTAACATTCCAACTCATTCTCGTATACATCTAGTCTCATACATTAATCTGGCATACTGCAATGAGATTCCCACTTTTTTTTTCTCTTTTTTCAATCTCATTTCACTTTACAAACTTCATTTCCACATCTCTGGGTTGTTAAATGCCCATCTGTCACAGGTGGGGAGTTGGAAGTACACAAGATAAAGCAATTTGCAAATGCCACACAAGAAGTCAATGGTAGAGCCAGAGTCAAGCTGAAGGTTTCACAATCCTCTCCTTGGTAGCTTAAAAAAACATTCCTTCTCTGCCACAGAAACACAGACAGTATATGAGAAAGGAAATGAATATCAACAAATTTGATCTGTTTCTGAGCTTTCAGACATATCGCATGCCTAAGGCTTTGAAGAAAGGCATGAGGTAAAGAACTCTATATGCACGACAGTCTAAAATGTTTTAAGTAGAGGGAGGTTTCTTCCTCACCCAACTATTAGCTTAAGATTGAATTACTCTTATAGTATGCATAGCTACAAATGTAATTAGTCATAAAATTATCCAGACCCTCAAATTATTCCAGCTGCTGTATTCAACTCTCTGATTATTGCAATGGTGAATTCTCCAGTCTGATTACACTGGCTAGAATAATATTTCTTTTTATCTATTTGAAAGTTACCTGCTGTTAGCTTAGACCTTGTTTATATCCGCTATAGAGATATAATTGCAAACTTACTATTTTTACTAGGACTATTGTCTAGATAGCAGTTACCCCTGCTAGGCCCTTATTTTACTTCATAGTAAATGTCACAGATGACACCTATTCAGGCTTCTAGGAACCTTTGTCCAAACCAGAAAACATGTCATTATGAAGACATGTACAAAGAGAATTACAATTTGTTCAATGTGTGTTCATGAAAGGCTCCCTATGAGGTCTTACAGACTCACTGCAGTTTCTAATCCTTTGATAAACATATATTTATAATAAGTCAAGAAACTAGAAAAAAAAATTAGAAAGGAACAATGGATTTACTTTTTTTTTACTGAAGTATGTAATTTCCACTAAACGTCTTCTAAGTTGTCGTCCTTCCAAACTGAGTGTAGTTCTCTCCTACACAATCTCTACTTTCATGTAATTCCACTGGATCGCTAACCACTTTTGCTGCCATATTACTACATCCTCAAATTACAGCAGGAAAACAGAGAATTACAGTGCTCTCTATAGGAGGGAGCTCATTCTACAATAGAGGACCACTGCAATGTGGATTTTCACTGTGAGCTAAATGTCTCAGATGGATTAACATAAGCATTCAACACACCTCACTAACAGTGAATGAACCTTATTAGTTTTATTTGCTGGCCTTACTTAAGGGAAGCAAAACAGTCATTGCAAAATTTGAAGAAATAGAAACGACTTCTTGTAGGACATACAGACATGGTAGCTAAATCTAAGGAAAACAAATATTTGGGGAGCACTCCGACAACACAGCACTGTTTCCGGGGGCAGCAAAGTGGCATTCAAAGAAATGAAAGTTGACTTCTTTCCCAAGAAAGGGAGGCAGGGACTCTTCCCTCCAAGGAGTTTTTCCACTTGAGAAGAGTGTCCCTTCCTTCTAACACCTATCAACAGCAGATTCCTTCAAACCATAAAAATGTCATTTTTAAAGGATAAAATACATTAACCAAACCCATTGTGGAAAAGTCTGTCTTGGGTGCCACAGAGCGCAAACAGACTTTGAAATAAGCATTGGAAAAATTACACATCCTTGTGCAAATCTTGCACCTTCACCTACAGAATTAGGATGACAATGATTAAGCTTTCTTTTCTGATGCAAACTTTGGGCCGTTTCATACTGCTTGCTAGTGCCTAAGTGGGTACTATTCAGGTGGATTTCAAGAAAACCTCATCTATGGGACACAAGATTACTCATTCAGTGGGTGATATCTTGGCCTCCTCAGAGACATTGCCCTTGTACAGCACCAGGGGTCTCTGCCATTGTTTATGAGCTGGTTATAAAATCCATGCCACTTAATTTTCTGTGACCACCACGTTTAAAACTATGAAACGTACACTTAAGAAAATCACAAGTGAAAGAACTTAAGAGAATCACAAATTCATCTCTCAAATTTTGATCTTTTATTGTGATGATGCTAAGATGCAAAACCGTATCCAAACCAAAGCACAAGACAGGATGCATCAAGGGAATAGACCTGGAAAAATCATTACATGTGACAAACATTAATCATGCCACTTAATGCATTACTGAAAGATACTAGGACTATTTCTGTATTTTAACACAGCCAGACAAGCTCAGCTTCCTCTTGTCTAATTCCCACCTTGTATGGATGCAGCTCTCAAGCATGAAAAGAGAAAAATGTCCCCATAGATTGTACTGGCCTCTGACGGAGAGCAGAGCATGCTGCTATCTGCAGCATGGACAGGCCAGGCATAGGCATGACAGGTCCCTTTTGTTCCCATCTATCACATGGCACCTCTGTAAAAGCCACAAGGTTAAGGGCAGACACGTCAGCTTGACACACACAAGGCTTGAGGTGAGCCCATACATTCAGCAGGGCAGGAGGAGGAATGTGTCTGCAGAGCAACATCTTCAGCCTAGCCATGGGAACAAACACTCCCAGTGCTTCATCTTGCTCCCAGAGCGACACACCACCTGGCAGGACACACCTACCCCAAAGCACTACGGACAGAGACAGGCTGTAAGACCCTGTGCAGAATAGAACAGTTTTATCCCTTTGGGAATATGACAAACTGCAGCTCCAACAGCCACATTACAGCAGGCAGTTGATTCTTCACCTATTTTAAAATAACTGTTCCAGCAAAATCTCCTTGACTTCATAAGGTAAGTTACTCTTCACATTCTGTCTTGAAGCCAAACATTGTTTAAGACCCAAGCCACCCATGTGGTGGCTGGTAGGATCTGAACACAAAAAACAGAAACACTAGAAAGCCATATCAGGCCTCTCTGAAAAGGGATAACGAAGAGGCAGATAGAAACACACAGTGCCAATCCCTGTGTGGGCTGGAGAGAGGATTGCAGAGAGCATCAGGAGCTGAGATAGCACAAGGAAACTAAACAGGAGACTGCAGTGGAATGAGAATTTGGGAGCTCTAGCAATCAGTAAGATCACTGGCTAGCAGAGGATGTGTCAAGCACAGTCAGAGTTTCAACTGTGACAATTTCATAGACAGAAGAACTCAGGCTTGGAGGTGGGGATTGAATTGGCTCCTGTCAGCCATTCATTTCTGTTTCTAGATCATCATTGAGGGCTGGATTCTGCAGCAGCACCAGAAAAAAAAAAAACAACCATCTTTTCAAGCCATCTGGGCTTGCTTCTTTTTTTAATGAATGATGCTACACACCTGCAAATATCAGATATTTTCCAGAGGAACCAATGCATTTAGCTGTCCTTTCAGAGTTAAATTCATCTGCACATGGGAAAGGAGAAAGGTGATTGGCACCCTCATTCAGTACAACACTTATGCAGGCCTAGATGTTTTGGCATAAGGCACAAGATCAAGAGCAACCACTGCTCCCCCCTGTCCCTGTGAATTGACCACATCCCTAAGAGACTGGGCCACTGGCAGAAAGTAACCACTGCCGGCGGTATAAAACAACCTTTCCATCACGTCCTTCCCATAAAGCAACCACCTGGAGGGACTGGAGGGGAAAACAGCACAGCCAAGCTTCTGATGAAAACATCACCTCAGATAGAAAACTGTCAGCACTCTTTCACTTTCCTGCTTTTCTTATGCATGTGGTACACCTGTACAGAGCAGAGGGTTTGCGCATTCCCAGGCCCAAGAGGGTCACTCATTTTAGGTAGTGCTTTCAAAGCACGGACTTTCTTCTGAAGGTCCTCAAAGAAAAGGGGACCTCTGTTTGGTAAACAGTAAAAAGACAAATTATGGGACATCTGAATAACTAAATCTCTCCAGAAGTAAGAATCAAAATAAAATGATGCACAGTTAGAAGAGGTACGAAAAGTTTAACCTGTCTGACATCAGTATTTGTCCCACAGAAAGAGGCATGGAGAAGTGACCACTAGACAACATGACATCCTTGGAAGTAAAGAGGCAATCCCACCATACCACTGGAAATAGCATGGGGCACCCTATGAAAGCCATGGGGAAGCTCCTGTCAGTGCAAGATTTAGCAGCATCGCTAGCTGATCTCTAAACCCAGCCCTTGATCAACAGGAAATACTGGCATGACCAGAAGGGAATGGATTCCAAATCTACTGCCAGGACCTCAAGGACCTTTCATAGACATAGGATGATTTACCTGCTTAAAATTCATGGATTAAATGGGGAAGTTTTACCAATTGTGCTGGTTTTGGCTAGGGTAGAGTTATTTTTCTTCACAGTGGCTACAATGTTTTGGATTTGGGCTGAACACAGGGTTGATAACATAGAGATGTTTTTGTTATTGCTGAGCAGAGCTTATACAGAGCCACTCTAAAAACCTGGCTTCTTCAACACAGATTTGTGTTAATGCCTCATTTTAACTCAAGATATAAATCACAGGGTTGATGAGGAAGTAAAGAGCAAGACCCAGATGAAGAGTGTATATATCAGTCCTCTGACTCTCCTGCCAAAATTTCAGGCTAAAAATGTTATATGTACACCTCCTTACTTATATGTAGGAAAGTATCTCTATATATTCATAACAACCTCAGGTTATTATTTATATGACAATGTAGGATGCACAAGAAAACCAGGTCCCCTAAAATATAGCCAAATATCTCAGCTCCTGCAGAACAAGTAATTCCTAGAGGATGATAGATTAAATTCAATTAAAAGAACAGATATGAAGCACTGTCTTTAGAGCAGAGTTCCTCTCTCACACAAATCCTTAACAGAGTAGCTGGACATTTAGTTTTGTTACATGCCAAAATCTTTGTGCCTCATAAAGAAAGAGGCAGGAAAAGGAATGTTAACGACCTCTTTTTACAGTAGCCAGTTGTCAGAGGGGGTAGAAGAAAACAAGCCACACAGAAAACAATTACCAATTTGTGGTCTTGACCATTTAAAAATGGATCCCAAAATAGTCTGCTGAATTGTTTCACCCGGAGCAAAATTACCCATGAATACATATGCATGCACACAAAAACATCTCTTGACGCAGTGCTGATGGTGGCTGCAGTCAAGGAAGAAGCGTTATTGCATTCCACATTGTAAAAAGACCACAATGCAGTAATTATTCTGAAAGGTTTTCACAAAGCACAATTATTAAGCTAACATTATCCTATTATTGTTTGTTGCTATGGAGATAATATAATCAATATATTTTCTGGATTGATTTTTTAATACTACTAGCCCATTGCCCAATATAGCAAGATTTAACTCAATGCATTAACTGATTTTAGTTTATGATTGGCAAAGTCTTGAGGCAATAGATTGCAATCCATCTCACGCCTATTATTCTATCAAGACACTTAATGTCAAAATCTCTGCTGCAAAAGCAAGTTTACTTGTTGAAAATTAGAAAAAGGATAACAAATCTGCCTGAAGAGATGCAATCTTTTAAGCACAGATTTAACACTTATTTCTATTTTTCCTAAACCAAATGAAAATTACCCAACTGACTACAAAAGTAGTTGAAAAGCAAATTGGGTTTGAACTTTCAACTTAAGGTTCTTATTTATTCCAGTGGGGATGTTTTGAGGCATTATCCTCCTACACGTAACAAGCTTTTCCTGCAGCAACAGGAACTCTGGGAAAGTGGCATCAATTGTGGCACTGTGCCAGATGCAGTCCTCAGCCTTTGTCATAACCTCTTCCTCCACCAGCTCAGGAATCACTGGCTACCTGCTCCCATGCCCAGGGAACGCAGAGGGCACTTGTCTCTTGGTCTCAAGTTGGCTGTGAAGCAAAAATGTTACAGCCACAGCCCCCAGTTTCCTTGCTCATAAAACTGCAAGCACACTTCCTTTCTTTCAAGTCTCCTCTCCAGGTGATAAGCTTTCAGCCTATCAAGGGAATGCTTCTGTGTCAGGACAGTGGTAAGTCTGCACAAACCCCAGTCTCAGACCTTTGCAAGACAGTAACATAATATATTAAGAGGTTTCAATTCTGACACTGTTGTTCCAGTCTGTTACCTGACCTACCAAAAGGTGGGCTCATCACTGTGAAACACCTTAAAGTCTTTTAACATATATTTGCTATAATTGTTCAGAAAAGGATTTTATCATTTCCCCTTCCCATGTGGCCTTTTCATCTTCTTGGTCATAGAATAGCTTGGGTTGGAAGGAACCTTTAAAGACCTTCTAGTCCAACCCCCTTCAATCAGCAGGAACACCTTCAACATCTTCAGGTTGCTCAGAGCCCTGTCCAAGTTTTCAGAGATGGGAAACCCAGTTTCCAGAAACCTGAGTCCTGAAGGTGACCATATTTTTTTTCAGCATAGTATATGCTTAAGACTTCAAGTCCTAAAGTCTTAAGTCATATACTTAAGTATATGCTTAAAATTAAGTGCAGCAGGTTAGACTTTGCATAACTAAATAAAAGAAATTATAGCAACATTTAGAAGTACCAACACCTGTTAACTCCTGCGACAAATAATATGGTTACGCTTTTGGGTACAATAGCATGCCTTTAGCTGCCTTGGGTTAGACACCAGTATATAATAAGCATTTTGTCCATGGAGCATACAGCTGCTTGTTAAAATGTGAAATCATAGCAATTCTCCCTTCTCTCTTCCCTAAAGGCACTGGATTGGGTGGTCTTGTCTTTCAACATAAAATAGGCTGGGGCTCAGTAATGTAACTTTTGGACAGTCTGGAGGGTATCCATCAGGAATGATCATTCACAGATTAAATATGTTGCCTATGCAGTGGAACACATCTGGCCCTTCTGGCCCAGGGGATAAGTAACAGTTAGGAATGCGCATTCACAGCCCATCCCCTGCAAGTCTGCTGCGCTGACACTAATCCATGCAGATCTAGGGCAGGTTTGTGAGCCACCTCTGCCCTCCCTGCTCCAGCTGGCACAGGTCATTGTCTTCCATCACAATTCTCAGTGATGCCACTTGTATTCCAAATGACAGCGAATTGCTATCTGGGCACGTGCCACGGTGTACAAGATAAGTACATACATCAGAGCACTTGCCTTACCACCCTGTTTACTTTTTTGCTGATTTATAAATATTTCTTCTGCTGGACAGGGCTTAGACGAGCAGGTACGAGACTGCCCTGGTTACACAAAGGGTGTAGAGTTTCAGCACTGTGTGGGTGTGACCATGCTGTTTTTCTATACCAGCCACATCATTGCTGTGAGGAGAGCTTTCAGCAGCAAAAGTCAGGCATTTTTTTGGTCCCTCCCTTACCGGAAGGAGTTGGGGGAGGGAAGTGGCTTATTTGGGCTTTAATTTCCTCCTGGTGTTAAAACTGGACACTCATTTAAACAGCATTCTAAGCATGGATACTCATTCAAACAGGCTACTGTTACATGTACAGCCTTAAAGGACACCATCTGCTAGTGCATCCGCACAGTACAGTACTACTTAAGACACACCTCTCTGTCAAGTATGAAGAAAAACCTCATTTGTTTCAAACACCGGCTGCCTGCTGTCCACCACAACACCTTAGCGTGCAACAGCCCAGAAATTCTGCAAAAATAAAAACTCATTTAGCTGGAGTCAGGCAGGGAATATCAATTTTGGTAACAGGAATGATACAATTACATTCCAAAGCAATTAGTCTCAATAACAGACAGACAGTATCTCTAGTAAATTCTCTGCAGGCCTGATTTCACCAGTCTCACTCATACTGAGCAGACCCTACCAGCAAGACCCCCTTCATCTCAGCGCTGGGGGACTAAGATACTACTTAGCAAAAGTAAAGCAATCAGTGTCAAGCTGAAAAGGCTGAGTTTCATCACACTTTGCTCTCTTAAACACTGTAATTGCTTGTGCACCACTTTCTAGCCAAAGACTACAATTTTTTTTAATTCATCAAATCATAAAAAATATTGTTATTATTACTTCACAACACATAGGTTGAACTTGCTGCTGGAGGGTAACTTCACATGTAGCAGAGTCATGCTGCAGCACAAGACATGGCACTGAGACATGGAGTCCCATCCCTGCGCAGCAGGACTTCTCCTGGAGTTCAGATTTGCCAGCCTACCTGTCCCCAGCCACTGGGCTGACCCAGTCTGCTCCAGGAAGATAGCAGGATCCTCCAACCTTGACTCTATGACTTCTCCTTCACACACTAAAAATTTCTGCACCAAAAGGGCTGTCAAGCACTGAGCAGGCTGCCTAGGGAAGTAGTTGAGTCACCATCGCTGGAGGTATTTTTAAAAGACATGTAGATGAGACACTCAGAGACATGGTTTGCTGGTGGATTTGGCACTGCTGGGTTAACGGTTAGACTCGACAATCTTTTGCAACCTAAAAGACTCCATGTACAACACAGCCTTAGTGGGAACAGAGGAAGGACAGCCTTACACAGGTCCGTCCACGGTGCAAAAGGCTCTTGTAAACTGCTAAATGTAATTGAACCTGAAATACTTGACCTGTGCTTATGCAAAAAGGTGGATTTGAGATGGGAGGTTGGAGGGGAAGCCTGCACCACGCGTTGCAGAGCTCCCTTGCCGGCTCTGGAGCAGTGCTGTGCTCTGGGAGACAGGAGCTGTTCAAATGTTTTGACAGAACACGCCGATTCCTCGGGAATGTTTTTATTCTAGTCGATGTGCCAATTCCGCACAGATTTCCAGCAGAAAGCAGGCAGACTGTCTGGGTCTGCTGAATTAAAACTACTTCACCCAAAAAGAAAAGTTGCATTTTCAGACTATTTTTACTCAATCCATCATTGTATCTGTTTTAGTCAGTTTGTTGGATTGTTTTTAATTTTACCTGGAAATTCAATTTTTTAGCAGGATCTAAAGACAGGTCAAAAGGCATCAAAACACTGTAGAAAATAAGGCTCAAGCAAAAGACCTCTGAGGATTTTTGAGATATAATTTTGTACGTAAACAATGCAAAGATAAAAAGGGAAACCCAAAAATTAATGTTCTAACTAGAACTGCTTAGTCTGGTTCTGTAAGAACCAAAACCTCCATTTCTGCATTTGTGGTTGTCTTTCAAAGGATTTCTTTTTTCCTTTTGACTTAGGGAGTTATTTATAGGGCTATTATAATTTGAGGTCTGGTCTTCTCATGGCAGGTCCTCCATCCAGGAAATGAAATAGCTTTAGAAAATGAAATCTCGCGTTTATGAGGTCTTAGAGATGGCTCCCTGGGGCACTGAGGAGAAAAAAAAGAAGAGGTAGGGAAAATATAAACACAAATACAACTACAAGATACTTGCAAGGTCCCTAATTCTATCTGTGATGAACTTTATGAGGCTCTTTATTAAAATAGAGACCTCTGGTATAAGGTCACCAACAGCTTTTTTTCCCCAAAGCTCTCCCATTTCCCCCTTCTCTGTGACCAAGTGCCTTTTCCACTCCACCTTGGCTGCAAGGTGCTTCTGCCCTAGATTGCGTCCAGACATGGAACAAAAATAAGGATAAATCAAATGCTACCCTGTCTCCTTCTGCCTCATCTCACACTTTTCACAACGTACCACATGTTGCAGCGTATTAACAGATCAAGACAGATGTGTTCACGTCTCTGCAGAAATCATGTATCTATCACCAATTTCTTATTCATACCCCTTTGTGCTTCTTTCCTAGACTACTCTCTAGAGCCACAACATCCCTGATCCTACGGCTTACCACCCACTGCTTCCCCTCAATATATGGAAATAAAAGCAAATGGAGGCAAATCAAGGAAGACTTTGGGGCTCACTGTCCCCTTTCTCTGTGCATCCAAAGAGAGAATTCCCTCCAACACCTTCTCTTTTCATGCATTTTATTCCCTTTTCCCTTCTGAGTGGAACAGGAAAAGCACCATTCAGCAAGAGTAACAACTATGTTTAAAGTCCCACTCAGCTTCACAGAAGATATTTCATCTCATTATTGTGTGTGACTTCTTATGACTCCTTTAGCCTAACTGTCACTAATCCTACCTAAATCAACCCAGGCACCACTCTCCCTAGAAAGTTAACTGTTTTCTATGCTCTCAGAAACAAAAAAATGCCACCAGATATAAAACACAAAAACTATGGAAATTCAGCAAGTAGCAAAGACTAATTTGCAATTATTTTAATGTTTATTTCTTACATATTTTATTGTGAAAATACATAGTTAAGAATATTTTTAAACATGTAGCTCAGTTTCTTTTCCTTGTTTTTAATTTTCAATTTTCTTGTAGTATGGTAAAATAAGTTATCAGTGTTCAGTGAGTTGTTTTTGCTACCTGAATATTTAAAACTGTCCCAGGGCAACTGTCCAAAGAACACTTCACTTTTCCCTCTGCCTTATTATAAATCTCCTAAAATTAATAGAATATTACAAAATTACAAAATCTAAGCAGGAAAAAAAGGCTAATAGTTAATTAAAAAAAATGAAAAGTTAAAAAGTCCAAGGACAACCCAAGACTATCATTCAATTCACTCATTCATTCATCATTATTGCATGATGACAAGGACAGAAAGAAAATACAACAATATGAAATACATTTCTTTTTAAAGCACACAGGTTTCTTTAGGCTTTCTGTTGATTTTTCTTTTCTAAAAGCCAACCAACCAAAAAGCCACCCAACCATAATAAAAAACCCCATTCAGGTCTGAAAAAAACCTGATTAGATTCCAGCTCTAGTGGATTCTTGTTTTACATTACCATCTAAATTTAGACATGTGCCAAGGCCTCTGAGGCTGTGGAGAAACAGATTAACTTTTGAACTTTATACTTCTCCGATAGTACTGGTCCTTTCTTACTCTTCAATATCTTTCTAGGCAACTCATGTTTCTGGATCAAACTGCATAAATGCTTATTAAAAAAATTTAAAAAAAAAGTTCTAAGAAAATAGCTTTTCATTTATTTCTGAGAAATTATGAGAACACTGAGCACACAAGGGCCAAGTTACATCCATGCTACTTTGCAGCTAGTGAAGCCCTCACAGCCCTGCCTAGTACCCACCCTACAAACTCACCCTGCCTTTCCATCACCACATCCATTTCACTACAGACCATGAGTATGAACAAATTCCACACTCAGTCCCTCTTAGGAAAAGTTATATTTCAGCTCTACATCCTGCCTGGGAAAGGGGGAAGTGGGAAGAACTCATGAGTCTTACAAAGCTACCAGGTGGTGATGCCATCCGAGGTGCATCACAGGCAACCAAAAGGCAGCACACAATGAATACCAGGGATTTACTGGCACGTGTTTGAAGAGGTAGTTCTCCAAAGCCTTCTGTTATTCACTTTAATATAAAGCCATGCAGAAACCAAGCCTAGCTAGATGCAGTGGATCAGACCCACAGCAGCTGTACCTGCCTATTCCCAGAAAGGACAGGGAAGTATCTTGCTTGTCAACCTTTCACGATGACTTGCTGTACAGAAACCAGCTTGTTATCTGGAAAGACATGTCATGCTGTAAACACTTATAGTGGAGCTTGGGTTAGCAGCACTTGTAAGAGAACTCTAATGAAAATAAATTGTTATGTATTTACCCATATGCTGAGGAACATATGGCTAATGCATTTAGACACTGCTAATGAAGTTAAGATTCTGCTAAATTTGTTGGCTCATGGATAACAACTGTTCACGATACCCAATCTGAGCCTGCTATAATTTTAGCATTACAACTGATACCTGGCCATTATTACAGATACTGGTCTTGCTGACACAGAATAACTGGATTTCTGGTTGTGGGGTTCTCCACATGCAGTAAGAAGGTGAACAACATAGGATGCCTCCAAACTGACAGGTAATGTGAACAAGTTACAATTTCATGTAAAATAACACAGTTGCTCTTATTCATCATACCCCTGACTCTATTGCTTTCTTTCCTAATTTCAAAGACTAAAAGATTTATTTATTTCAACTATACTCTTTCCAGGCCAGTGCAACTACAGGCAGAAGAGAAGACCCAGGAAATAGTCCTGCTTTTTAAAGTTTGCATGTAAAAACCAATTGAGTTTACTACAACAGATATTGGAATCCTCTTGCTCAAACATATCCCAACTTTGCTGCTTTTCAACATGATGGTCCCTACTTGTTCTGGAGCCCAAGGTAAACTCCAGTTTGTGACTACACTAGCTCTACTGGTATGCTACTGCCTTTGCAACTATATATTATCCCGTTCTCTCAGCCCAAACACTGTATGGCTCAGCTGTTTGGGTTCACTGCTGCTGCGTGTCAGGCCAGAGATGGCTTTAATTTAGCAGTACATGCTGCTTGAAGAGCAGGCTGCATAGGAAATTCCAGAGGGTTATGTGATGAACATGCAAATATACTCTCCAAAAGACATAACACATGGCAAACTTTCCTACACCACTCTTATGAGCCAGGTGTCATTTTAATGATGCAGACCTCTGCTCTGACTGATCTTGGGTAGTCATTTGGCAGTTGCCACCAAAAACACATCAAAGCACAGTGGTCAAGGATGGCATAGAAGAGAAGTATCCTTCAGCACTGTTATCTTGGGGACCACCTCACTCAGATACCTTCATTCATAGGCTAGAACTCAGGCCTGGCATTAATTCACAGCCCCACCTGTTCTGTGAATATTGTAAAAACATATAAACTCCCTCTAGCCTTGAAGCGTCCCAGTCCATTCAAAACAGCAGTGGTATCTGCTTCCCCAAATCTATCAGGCCCCAGAGATGTTGTCCAAAATTTTTCAACATAACCTGATCAAAAAGCAGACCTATCTATTCCAGAACACCATCTTTATTGTTTTGCAGGTGGATAAAAGAGGCCCAAGGTGAAGCAAAAGAAAGAGATTTGCTTACCCACAAAAGAAGAAAGCTTTGCCCCAGTCAGACCTGCCCAAAATCACACTGAGAGTCAGAGGGAAGCCAGGAGCATGATTTGGGAGTATCTTCTAACTCCCTGTGCTGCCACAGACAACACCATCCTCTTTCCACTTAAGAGCTACCAGTTGCCTCAACCATTGTCTCTTCCCCCCCCCCATGCAGCATTTAATAAAGGAAGCATTTAATAAAGCAAGTATGAAGTGTGTCAAAAAGAACAACCAAAGCACGGGATACCAAAACCATGATGATGCTCATCAATGAAATCTACATCTCCTTCTAGGGGCAACTGCCAAGGTCTATGGGAAGCATTCACACAGTTCTGCACAAAAACGTATGCTAGAGCTGCTCTAGGAAAAAGCCACACTGTCAGCACACCATTCTTTGTAATACAAAAAGAAATTATTTATTCTCTCAAGGGAAAAATGGTATAGTCCAGAAGAGCAAAGGCATCTGTCATGATCACTACCACCTTCACTGCATGGGTCACCATTATTCACCAGGAAGGCACTGATCCCTTTTTTCTATCACGTGAAACCTACCAGTTGCTTTGTGCACCCTAATACTGTCCCAGCACCCATAAATGTTATTTAAAGCTGACGTCACATTCAGGTGAATCTTGCAAACACAGTTATGGGAAACACTGCAAATGCAAAGAAGCCGTCATGTCTCTACTGCAGGGTCTCTGAGCGCATTTCTATGCTCCCCCAGACACAGGCTCACCTGCTGAGATCCCCACCAGTGCAGGGAGAAGCTGGGGTGAGCTACAGCACAGCTCTACCTGATACTTGTCTCAGAAACTGAGGTCCAGTCCTTGCTGAAGGCTGCAAATAGCATCTAGTCAAGTGGGAGACAGTCGGTTGTCTTGATTTCCTGCTTTAGGTTCCCACAAAGAGAAACTGCACCAACTTTGTCAGGTTATCTGACAATGCTAACATCTGATCAAAGCAGGTAACACAGACTATCAGATGAAACTAGGAAAATACACATCTTTAAAGCAGAGAAAGACTGGCTTTACAGATGTAGAAATATACAGATAAACCCACATCTAACCCCAGGTTTTCTGTCATGTTGCAGACAGTGAAATGGCTAGGTTCAGATCTGACCCACATGCATGTACATGCCTGCCAGTCTAGGGTGGTGGCATTCCCAGGACATAAGAGAAGACCTGGATCACCCCAAGAGGTCTGTTCTGAAAGTCAGCAACCCACAGCAGACGCATACAGGTGTCTAGGGGAGATAAAGACAAGTTGGTTGGTGATGCCACAGCCAACCTTTCTGGTTCCACACAAATATCTATCAAGTTGCAAAACACACACTCCCTATCTCATTCTTCTGTTGTTTATCATACAAAGAAATACAAAACCATATGCAGGCTTTCACTGTCAATATAAGTCATATTATTCTTGTAATTCAATCTGGGTCCAGAGCCTGAGAGCTCCTTTTCCTCCCTTTGCCCCCTTTTTGCTCCCCTCACCATTTGCCTCTCTCCAACCTTGTTTAGGTTTGAATGCTGTGTCATTAAATTCCGGAGCAGTAAACACCGCAGCCTCTCTCTCTAAGCACCCACACAGAGCTTTCTAGACTAAAAATTAGATATGGGGTAATTTCATTCCTGCAAGGACTCTGCCTTTTACTTTCCTTTGCATCCAAGTCAAAGGATGCTTTTGGCAGATGCGTAGTGAAGAAAAAAAAAGTAACGTTTGCTTTCCGCTTCCTCCATACACTCCCCCTTTTCCACTCCCACCCATCAGCCATAAAACAACACAGCCCAGACAGATCCCAAACTGAAAGCAAGACAAAGCACCCACACAGCCCCCACTTCCATTCAGCAGAAATGGGCCGCTCCGGGGCAGCCCAGGATCTACAAGTAGGCCAGACTGAAATAAACAGAGTAAACAAAGAGTATCCTGTCCAAGCTGAGAGGGGCTAAAGAGAGTGAGGTCTTTCATTAACATGCAAGGCAGGGATGCAAGCACACAGACAGTCAAAAGCATCACTGGAGCTTGCTAGGAGTAATAGGAGGAAAGCAACACATGATCACGCCACTATAAGGACCCAAAGCACATCACTCAGCTGCACACAACTGCGTATTCCACCTACCAAGGACCAAAACAAGGCAGCAACCCACACACCTAAAACCACGCCAAAACATCCAGGGCGGCCCCAAAGCTGCTGCAGCACAGTGTGGCTCTCCAGGAGGCTGGGTAGGGAGCAGCGCACACAGGTACAGTACAGGCGACCAGGGCCATGCAAATGTCAGAGCCAATGACATTTAAAAACAGCATAGCTGTCATTTTAGGAAAGGAATGGGAAAGGAGGAGAAAAGCACAGCACAGCCATAGCAACAGGTCAAGTGTTTGCCAGAGAGAAAGGGTGATGTAGGTATGTGGCTTCTCAGTTTTCAGAGCATTTGTCACATAATAAAATCATTAGCCTGAGAACTGATAAGAGTTTGGTTTAGTTTTTCTGCAACCTGCTGCTATAAAGCCCATACAGATCCATGTGTGAAAATCCATGCTGTGTATATCTCTGTGTCAACCATTACACAGCTATCACAAACAACCCTCACGTTTCTCCAGACTCATAGCAAAAATGCAGCACATGGAGAGGTGAGCAAACAGTCAGGAATTTGTAGCAAAACAGCAGCCTGTCGGCTGCAAGTCTGCTCAGTTATTGGAAAAAATTGAATATGCTGCTTTTTTTAAACAGCCTAATCATATTTACTATTACATCAGACTTACCCACCACAAATTGTTCCCATGCAATGGAAGAATTTTTAATCTAATATCTTGGACTCAGATAATTTCCCAGCTGCAGAACTGCAATAATTTCTATCTTCCCATTGTCGAGATAAGCCGATTAACTTGGATATGTTTTAGTTTCAGAGTGTGATTATCTCCCTTTATTTTACAAAAGAGAGAAGGGGTGACTTACAGTAAAATAACTTTGTTTTCCCCAAGCCAGCTCTTAAACTCTCCTTTTCTGCTATGAAGATAGCCTATTTACTTTCCACACTTCCTCTTCCTCTCTGAGATGCTATATTAACAGCTACTATTAATTTACTCAAAGAAAATACACTATTCAAGAAAACCCTGAAATAATTCCTTAAAAAAATAAAAATCTCATGAACAAAATATTTTCTTCTTTACAATACCTTTGAAAGTTTATTAAATACTCCGCAACCCAGCACTACTGGTCAAATCCTGCTTGCATTGTTCCTTTGTTTTCAGACACATTTAAAGAAGAAGAATTGCAAAAAAAGGATAAGGCCTGATGCTCTGTTTACATGCACAGTGCAGAAAAACAGGAAACTCCATTTATTTCAGTAGAAGTAATTTACACCCAAGTAAGGGAGAAGACAAGCAAACCCTTGAATTTATACCACTACAAATTATAAAATACTACTTACACAATTTTGGTGAGATTTTTTGACACAATGTTTTTTTCTTAAATACTCAGGTCCTAGATTTACTCTATTATGTCAAAGGGACTTCCTCTTCCGCATTTCTAGCAATCATACTCTAGGAGAAAAGCCTGAATCCGTGAGATAAGGAGACAATTTTTGGACTGCAAGGCTGCATATGTTGAAGCCTCTTGATTTCCTTTATCTTCCAGATCTCACTTGTGTTCAGGGCTTTTCAACCTGTGTTAATTTGCAGACCAAATTCAACGCTGGAAATGTATGAATTACACTTATGCAGATTCCCATACGGCACATATCAATTCATTCCTCTTAGTCACCATTCATTAATTCCTTTGAAATAAATGTTCATGGTTGAAAAGCACTAGTTTGATGATTTAATGGGAGTGTGGCTCATGTGTTTTCCCTGCACAAGATTAGCAATACTAAGAAAGAGTCGGCCTGTTTAAAAGGGAGACTCTGCAAACAGTTATTTCAGTGGAAAGAGAATGGTTACATAAACATGTAAAGGCAAGAACTTCTTAATATTATAGATGGAGCAACAGAATAAATCAACCTTTACTTCCTATAAAAAAAAAATGTGTATAAAGTAAATGCAACCCCAACAGGCCGCTGCTCATGCATAGCTGTGTCCCTCACAGCTAAGCCCCTAAAACCATCCCTGTTTCCAGTAAGGTGATGGGCAAGCCCTGGTTCTCTTCTGCTGGGAAAGGGAAAGTGGACAATGTCTCTACTGACTGCAGTGAGAGTATTTGTGTCCCTGAAAAAGCTCTCATAGGCAAGAGGCTGCAGTATAAAAGCAGGGTTTGCATTACTGGCTCATTGCTATAGGCACTATTCTTGAAAAGCAACCCCAGGAGCAGATCCAGGAAGAACAGCAAAATACATGAGGTGAGGAAGAAAAATTACCAAGAGCCTGAGCTCCTCCTTGCCCGTTCCTACTGGCAGCGACAGCATGGTAGAGAAAATGTGTGGTGAAATGCCAAAGTGCTGGACACATGGCCTGGCAGTGCTTGCGGCTTCGCACCACTAGACTCCTTTTCAAAACCGTTACTTCTTGGTATCCCAAGATACAATTTTTCAGCTAACTTTAATTTGTTTTTCTTCTTAACAGGTAGTAAAATCAAGGTTAACTTTTTTGCATTAATCTGATTTAAGTTAACTTAACAAATGCTGTTCTAGTAATGAAATTTGCCTAACAGACCATATGATCATTTTGGGTCATTTCCCAAAACCTTTACACTTCTACGCTGGTACAGGGTAAGCCTATCTAGAACATACCAAAATAACTTGGTCTCTAGGCACCTTTACCTAACAGCCAATGTTAGCAGGTAAGTAATGATATTTGGATTTCACCACTAACGAGCCACAGAATAAGCAGCTTTCTGCCACACAGCTGATTTGAAACTCGAAGGGTGAAGGTGAACTGGTCTGCATCCCATACCACCAGAATCCCTTGTAAATTAAAGTCACCCTGCCAATTCCAGTTCATATTAATCTAGAGTGGATTAAGTCTACCTTTTATGCTATTTTCTAAATGAAATCAGATGTACATGTAAAACTGGTATTTAAAAGGGTTTTATCTAATAATAAGTCAGATATTGACAGAACAATCACTGTGAAGACCAAGGTAAGAGGCAATATATTCTCATTAATAATTCAAATATCAGCATGTATATTGATGACCATGCACTTAACAGGGAAAACTGGGCAGCAGCTGGAGCTGGCCCAGATTTCCTGAAAAGTTGTTGGGCTGCAACAGACACACACTGGAGAGATTTAACTGTAAGATCCAACCAGAGAAATGGCAGCTCCTCATTATTAAGATATCTTGGACCCTCAGCAATACCACTGAAATGGAAGGAACAAAACACAGCTCTAGCAGTCCACTGGAAGAGGATGGGTGAGAAAAATAAGGGACTAAAATCTGGAGGCAAAATGCTACCACATCCTCTTCCTCACAGCCCTAATATTTGTGGCACAGAGCAACAACATTCAGCAGTACCTAATTCCAGTTAGTGCTTGACAGCAAGGAACATTAAAGGCTTTAAAATAAATGTGTACAATTAGCAAAAGTGTAAACAAACAAAAAGGTTGTAGGAGTGAAAACCGGTCAGAACAAACCAGCTGGGGCTAGTTAACACTATCTGCTCTATTCACTTAACTAAGTTTGTTTCACTGAGGGCATGAACTTTCTTAGAAAAGCTCAAGTAATAAGCTGCAGGAGCTTATACATTTTCTTTCCCTCAAGTTTACTTTACCCTGGAATTAGAGCTGCTTACACACAACTGCTTCTACCAAGTCATTCAAAAAGCTGAGTTTTGTTTGTCCTTTCCAGAGGGACATGCCTGACGAGATGGTACCAGTAAACTATAGCATTCCCTTCGATTCTTCCTGTCTCTTATCCACTCTTCCCATCACTTTGATACAAAGAAAAACCTATCCTACCTCACGGAAAAAGAGCAGGTTTCCAATGAAAGGAAGAACTGGAGGATGTCGGATCCCTACTCTGCTTAGTTTGGAGAATGCAGATGTGGAGTACCTGGAAAAAAAATAAGGTACAAAATTAATTTCAGAACTTGTTATGATAGCACTTGTTGCAGTAACTAGTTCAGATGACTTCCCTGGATTCAGAGAGGGAGAAGAGGCTTTCTGTGGTGGTCGGCCAGAGCTGCCAATGTGATTACATTGCTTGGGAGCTCCTCAGGTCACAAAAGTAAATGCGATACAGTGGTGCTTCAAAGAGGGCAAAAAGACCAAGTGACTCAAACACAAGCAAGCCTGCAAAATTGATCAGCTGTTGAGCAGGAATTCGAGAGATTCTCCTCTTCCCACAGAGGATCTTGTAAGTTAGAAGTGACTCTACAAAGCTACATGAGGTTACGAACGAGATCAAAAGAAGCATTTGGGGCTTGACTTCTGTGGCACTGCTGGGAAAAGAACAAGACAGTTTTTCAGATTATTATTTTCTTCTTCCATCACCTTTACCTATACAGATCACAGAACAAAAATTCAAACTAGTCTCTGTTGTCCATGAGCCAAGATACTGTCAGTACGTTCAAGTCAAGCCTAGTATTTGGGCCAGATATGCTGATGAAGTGATTTTTTTAGAGCTGCTAGTCAGCAAATCAAACAAATACAAAAAATTATGGGGAAAAAAAACCCCGGATCGAAAAGCTTCATGCATCCCTTGCTTCAGATGAAACTGTGGCATGTTGACAGGGACAATACTGGAAAAAAAGAAAAAAGAAAAACACAACCCCAGAGCCTTTTTCCTCCCCTCCCCCTTTCTTAATACAAACAATGTATTTAAGTCAATAGACTTCAATTAGCGAAACCTGAAAGAGCAGGAGCTAGCAGCAGCAGCTTTGATTACCCAAAGACATAACTTTTGTTGTGCACTTTTGTTTGTTGAAATTTCCTGCAGCACAGTACCTATTTTCTTAATGGATTTTCTTTTGTGAAGGTATTTTACAAAAATTATAATCAGGAGACATAGGTTTAATCATTTTTGAACAGCAACCATTTTCTTTTTTTAATGGGGCATTACAGACCTTCACAAACACAAACCCTCTCACAAATAGAAATAGAAATGATGTGTCTTCAGAATATGCAAGGACACTATGTAACATATGACAAGGTATTATGGAGTAAAGAAAACAACAGAAAATGACATTTATTGCAAATTTTATACATATTACTGAGTTTTTGGCTACTTAACTGCTTTAAAAAATATGAGATTTTCCTCAGCTAATACTCTTGGGAAAAGAAATGTTTTAACTTTAAAATTACAATTCAGTCTACATGATACATTTTCATCCCCAAAGAGAGGATTTTTGTGCTGCTGCTGCTGTTTGAAATCTTCCTGAAGTGTCTTTGTGTCACAGCAAAGTCCTCATCTTCAGTATGTAAACAGAGAAAAAGATTAAAATCCCTGTCAATGAAAACCTGTCAATTTTGCAGTATTCCATATCCCGATCTTTTCACTGTAAAATACATGGCAGATCACAAAACACCAGGCTGGGCTACTGCTCATTTCACTGCACTCCAGACGGTCTGTAGACTGCTGGTTTTCATGTACAGCAAAGCAAAGAGTGACTGCAACAGAGACTTACACTAGACAAAGTAAATGATGTGATCACCAAATATTTTAAAAGGAAAAAAAAAAGAGTACCATTTCACAAGGCAAGAAACACAGAGTCTGTGAAGATTATTTATACTTAGATTAACAGTTCATCATTGTGAGCTTCTGAACTTTACTGGCAGCTTCATACAGGTGAGGATTTGCTTTCCTTTTCCCCCTCCTAATGTGGTTTTCTCCACTGCTTTTTATTCAGTCACATTTGAAGTAGGTTTTTGAAAGGTAGGGAACGACAGTTTACAATGAGATGGGAGAGAGAAGCAGTGTCATCAAACTACATTCTGAAATATAACAACAAAAGGGTAAAGCCAGCAGGAGAAAAAAGAATCTCATCAATAAACATATCTAACTCTAGTCTATGATTTTACAGCATTTCTGGTGATGTTGAAATACCTGATGTTTTGCAGCAAAGAAAACATAAAGTGACCAAAGACTGATGGGGCAGTATGCACAAAGGATCTAACACTGCACATGTAGCCTTAACTTTGACCATTTCTAATGCAACATCTTAATTTCTGCAGCCTTAAATATTAAAAGCTTCCCCCCATCTCTGCAATATTTCCGCTCATTCTCAGTATTTTGGGTGGGGGAGAGAGACAGGAAAGAGTGGCTTATGGACTTCTTTTGAAAAAGGAAAATAAAAATTGTCCTGTATAACACACAGTGAACGCCAGCAATACATGAATATGACAGCTTTGTGGCACAAACCTCTACCTTTTGAGCCAGAAGAGGCTGATAACTCAAATAGGCCAATTTACGTGATTTGGGCACTCAGCACCCCCATGACACACACTTGGCCAGTAACTCAGAGCTGCAACCTAAACGCACTGGGAAAAAAGTGTCCAGGTTTTGTTGCTGGGAGGGGAAGGTGGGCTAGAAGCTGGGCTAGTGCAAATGGGCAGGGTGGCCTCGTAGGCAAAGCCATTTGTCTGGAGAAGCAGTACATCTAAATGAAACAGCTCCAAGCCTGCCTTATCACCAGTGGGATACTCTCACTCTGTCACTTAACATACTTCTACATTACTTTATCATAAAAATTAACCTGGCCTCAGGAAACCCCCTGCTGTTGCTGTGGGTACACGGTGACAGTAGAAGATCAGTCAATGGACTAGAAAGGCTAAATCAAACGCAAAATCTAGAAATAGAAGAGATACAAAGAGGTGACGAACATAACCAAAGATATGAAACCACTTCTGTATGAGAAATAAGCAAGCAGGCTATAATCTTAATCATGGAAAAAAGAAGCAACTGATGCAAATTGTGAAAAACATATTTAATATCATGCAAGGCTTACAAATAAATTTAGAGTCATTACCTAAAAATTTAAAATATAGTATGAAAATACACAAATTGATATTCAGGTGGCAGGATTAAAAATTAAACACGTTTCCAAGAAATAAATATACTAACTATGCAACTCCTTGCCACTGATGATTGTCTACTCCAGAAGTTTAAAAAGCTTCAAAAGGTGACAGAATAAATTAAGGTGGGTGGAGGCAGGGAATCAACAAATACTTTTAGCTAGTAAATTTAACAAATGTAAGAGAAATACATGGAAAACATTAAACAAAAGGAAAGAAAACTAATCGCATTTATTTTCTTAATCAGGGAACTAGTCTGTAAGCTTCAAATTGCATAATAAGAGATTAGACTTTTATAAAACCTGAAAGACAAAAACCCCAGACACTTCAGCTTTCTTAGGAGGAAGAGCGGAATGAGTCTATAGGAAGGGAGGGGCATGAAAAGGATAAAACTCTGATGGCAGCAATATTTACTGCACAATCTAGTACTTTCTCACTCAAAAGAAAAACTTACCCTAATACTTACACAAGTATGGCTTCCTGCATGACTCTTAATTTAAAATCTTGACATTATATTTTGAATTAAGTGACAAGACACCAAAAAAAACAAATCCAGAAGAACAGCAGCTATGAAGTAGATCAGTAAGCAATTCAATAATAGTTTGAAGATATTCAGATGGCCTCTGAGAGTAAAATGCTCTCTGTATATATTAAACACAACTGTTAAAAGAAAGCTAACATGCCAAATACATTCCTGTAGGCCAGCATGGCAGATACAAACTCTCTGAAATACCAGGTCAGTACTGATCAGTACTGAAAGAAAAAGTCTTACATGGTCTACCACTAAGGGTCATCAATTTGTGTAGCAGACAAGATTACAGTTTCCAATTCTGCATTGTGAAGTTCAACATCCTGTTGAAATTACCCCAAATTTTTCCCAATACAGAAAGTGTGACATTCCTTCTACATCTAAGTAATACACAACCTAATAATATGTAAAAAGCTATAAAGTAAGACACAGAGAAAAAAAAATAAAAGTGATGTTATTTAATCTCATTGTTGGGAGTTGGGAGGTGCATTATTTGCAGGACTGTTTAGGAAACAAAGTATTTTGCTGAGATAATGGAAATCATTCCTGCCAAATGAGAGACAATCACCATGCATTTTTACCTATTTGCCACTATTTACATATTCCTTTACCAGATTCCAGTTAACACTGGGATGTATTTTGCTCACAAAGTAGTGATAATGCACAAAATAAAGGCAGCCTCCCCAACATTACAATGTCTTCTTCCCTCCTCAATTGTCAATTAATGCAAAAACAGCACGTTGGCTCATGAAAAAAAGATACAAAATACACAAGCATCCCTGGGAGCTCAGTCTCACCAAAACATCATCCCAAAGCTGGCTACAGACTCACAGCTCTCCACCCTCTCTGGGAAACTTTGCATTATGAGTACTGCAGCAGGGTCACTGGAGAGCTGCCATCACATAAGTATTTCCTCTTGTCTGCGCCTCACGATATTAAGGTAGAAAATCATTATCGACTCCCACTCTGACAAAGGAGCACAGAGAAAACAGGCCTTGCAATTGGGTGAGTATTGCAGCCAAAGTGGATACCATCCCAGAAAAGCCCAGCCTGTGCTGATTATTACTTCCAGAAAGTGTACTCACTGAAAGAAAAAACAAAACAAAACCACAAAATTAAATCAGCTGTCCATCCCCCAAAGGCAGTCTCTCAGAATGCAGAAGAGAAAAACATGTGGAAAGTAAATCCCTCTTCCTTGGTCAACACAGACTACCAAATTACCCTTTACTGTTACCCCCTGGCAGAAAAGGAGGGATTTACTGAACGAAAACACACTTGGATCTGTAGAATACCAAGCTCAAAGTATGGAATTATCATTGTACCTCCAAAAAGAGATACTGAATATCCACAAGTATACCTCTAAGAATGAACTGAAATTAATCTTCAAGAGACACTTTAGTCAGTTTGGGATAAGGATATTTGTGTACTGCAATTTAATTTTCAAGCTCAACATATCCATACTTTTTAACCATGAATTTGTAGGCCTTTAATAACAGTTTCAGAGATAATGAGACCGTCTATGTAACACTTGCTCTCCTTAATTACTTGCATGCACTCACAGAGCCTTAATTTCGACATAATTGCACAAGAAATAGAAAGACATTGCACACACTTGCACCATCTGCCTCCACAGGGGCAGATGTTTTCCAGCTGCAAAACCTGAATGATCATAGGACATTATTTCATTGAAATATTTGCTAATGCAGCAGGAATAGTGTGCAGAAAAGGCGAGATTATATGCCCAATATTAAATTTATGCCTCATCTGTCTGCTAACAATCATCTTTTAATCCATATTTTTCTGGTCTGTCAAACAATTTCCTTCACATCTCTTAAGAGAACTGATAGTCTCAAGAGATTGGTTGTAATAAGGCTTCAGGTTGCCACAGTGTACTTAAAGTTTTGGGGGTTGCTTTGATTTAAGTTCTAGAAAATTAGCAGTGAATTAAGGCCAATTAAATTAAAAAGCCCACACAGAAAAAGCAACACTCTTCGCCGTATTCCAGAGCAGCCCTGCAAGAGACAGATGGTCTGTACAGCAGGTCAATGACAGTATTTCTTCACCTCTCTCAGAGTACAACCTTTTCACACTGGGCGGTGACTTTTCCAAATAAAGAGCAAATGAACAAGAGTCATAAATCCACAGCTTCAGCCTTCTTTGTTGGCTCAACACCTTTAAATAAAAAAATGGAGGTCAACAGCAGCAAAGGCTGTTGGCTCCTTATAGCAATATATAAAATTGGGAAAGGGGGTGGGAGTTCCATCCCACATAGCCACAAAGAGGAGTCTCCTCACCAGGAGGATTTTCTACAGCAGATCTGAGGTCTGGTGCATCCATGAGGCCATACATGATGACTGCAGGAAGAGCTAGGTCAAAGCTGATAGCTAAGCTCAGCTCATGTCCCAGCCCTGCTGCCTTAACCACACACCAAGCTGTGCTTACACTCTCTAGGACTACTGGCACCGTACCTTTATTAAGTTTCTTCAAGTGCCTGTTTATTCAGACAGATATTGTGGGGCATACAGAAGAAAATGGTACCAACTCATGGCCAAAGACATTCCTGCTTCAGCCAGGAAGACTGAAGTTTGCAAAAACTGGTGCATTGCTAGAAATACAGTGTTCAGACACAATAGTAAAATTTCATTATGTTTTTTTCCTCTCTCCTCAACTAATTACATCTCTTAATTTTGCAAATGGACATCTTAATTAAAAGGACATGAAGCTTCAACCTTATCAGCCTTCCTAATTGTTATGCAAATTCATAACCTAGTGATGCAACTCCATTCCCAGAAAACATGGCATCAGTTTTTGCATGCACCTCAGCTATTCCTACACACCGGGAAGAATTGTATGGATGCAGGAAGCAGTTTCATACTCAAATTGAGGGAGAAAAGTCTGCTTGAGAGCCTCATCATTTTGGCTTATCATTGACATAAAGAAAGTACTTATTAGGCCACTGACCCATTATTTCATAAGGCCAGAAAGGGATTGCAGTGCTATGGTTGCTGAAGTCCCAAAATGTTATTTAGCAACACATCAAGGAGTGGTGTGGGTGCAGGCAAAGCCACATTGCACTCCCTCTAGAGCCTACCAACCTCAGCTGCCTTTCATATTTTATTCCATATAGTTATGGTCTATCACAATGTCCCAGTGTCTGTTGCTCTCAAGGAACTGGTTTTACAGTTCAGCTCTTGTACCACATTCCACAACAGGGACAGCATGTGCAGAGCCACTCAGTGCCATTAAGAACCAGCTGGCACAAGGTTTGCACGATGTCACACCCTGCCAGGAAAGCACTGGGGGAAAAAAAATTGCTTCAAGAGGCCCAATGCCTCTCAGTGCTTTAGGGCCAGAGACATCTCCCTTAACTGAAGGTGATGGGGGGGAACACAGTTCCGTCCCCTTTTTTGTGACCAGCCTGTCAGCATACATGCAGCAGGTACCAAAGCAGGGACAAAGTAACTGGAGCAAAGTCCAGGCATTTTCCCCCTTGTAATCGCAAATGAGCAGGGGTGACAGACTGCAGGGACAACTCACCTCCTGACAGACAGTCCTGAATAAATGCTCAGACCTCATGATTACACAGCACATGAACTAATTCTATTTATTTATTTTTAAGTTAACACCAAGGAGCCACCATCCATCTAGTGCATAAATGTGGCAGAGGTCCTATTGACAAGCGACATACGTGATCAGAGCACCAGAGATCATTTCATGGTGTTCAGAGAGCCTGAATTAATGGTCCACAGCCTGACTTTGTTCTGGCATTTTCTAACTTGTGTGGGCTTGACTTCACAACCTCGATAATATGTCTTTAATGCAGTTTTCTTTGCAGGTGCTCATTAAAAACAAACAAACAAACAAAAAACCCCACAACTCATTAAAAAGACATCACAAGGCAACATTTTGCATCTACAGGGGTCATCAAAAGACCCTACACTATGGCAGAGACCTTTGCCAAGTGAGTCAATAGAAGAGCTGACAGAAGAGGCAGGTTGTCTCACACACGGGAGCTGTGAAGCACAGCCTGCCAGAGTCTCTCAACACTTCCTCAGAGAGAAAAAGCAGCAAAACTGAGGAGTTCCTAAACCAAAATTCTAGGCTTCTTTCTGGGTGCTGACACCTTACCAGCAAGCCCTCACCTGCTCCTCTGTCCGTATTGCCACACCCCTGCTCTTTCTCATCCATGAACCTGCCACCAGCCCCAGCCTCTGCTTCTCACTGGAGCTGACTGCACTGCCACCCTCACCCTGACCCTGCACCATCTCCTATCATGAGCTCCCCAAATGATCCTTTCCCAGCCAGTCCCACACTGCTTTGTATCAGCCATTCACCCACCTTCACGCAGCAATTAATCCCAGTTTCTCCTTGCCTAACCTCATTCCTATCAGACTGTTTGCACAGGCTCCCCACTTGGAGTTCTTGTGCCCAAATCTCATTGCTGCTATGACACCCCAACACAATCCCATTGGAGAAAGGCTTCTCTCAGTCCCTGCACTCAGAGCAACCAACTGCTTTCAGGGACCTGCTGCCTGGTCAGCCCTCCACACACACAATGGGACTATGCTTAGCAAAAACAGAATCAGAAACATTAGCTTAAAATTATATATCAACAGAAGATATTCCAGTAAGTGTGAGCTAACTGTAATTTTTCGAAGACTTACAATTTGCCCAGATTTGCATGAGAAAGGCAAAAAGTACATCTGCTGACAAAAGCCCACCTCCTCTCAGCAAATATTGAAATCCTGCTTTAAAGCTAATATGAAAACCAGAATATCACTTCTTAAGAATAATAAAATAATGAAAAAAACCTCAACCCCCAAAAGATTCCCAGAATAAAACCAAACATTTTTCTTTAGCATTTGTCTCAGAAATTATGGAGCTCATTTTAAACTGAAATTTTTCAATAGTTCCACCTAAGACAAACAGCAGCCCCAGAAAACTTCAATCCTAGCTGCTTGGATTTTGATAAAGCAATAAGCAATTTAAAATAGAGTTGTATAAGGCAGCATCAGACAACCTTAATTTGTGGTGTTTGCAGACCCACCTATAGTTAAGTAAGCCAGCCTTAAAATAAAGGAAGTGCTGGCTCTCAGTCTGAGAGCACACATAAAATCTTAGCTCATAGCTAGTTATTCTATGCAGAGTCTAATCCATTATAGCACGGGGACGACAATGACAACCCTTAATTACCGGAAAGATGCTTTAATGTCTGTACATACCAGACAGCACATGATAAACTTTAAATTCATAATGGAGACACTGCCTGCTCCCCATGACTTGAAAACCAGGAGTAGTGTGATACCATAAGGAGATAAGATCTTTATCTTTCGTGCTCAGATTTTCATTTCCCCATTTCGTTCATCTTTCCATATAAGGACAAAAAAACAACAACAAAAAAAACGCAACACTACCACGAACTACTAAATTTTACTTCACACAGTTATGTTTAATTTTTAAATCTTTAGGGTGCAGAGGAAGCACAAGCACATGTGGAGGAGTGATCCCGTCTCCTGGCAGGTGGCTGACCCAAGCACATGAAGCAGCATAGAAAGACCACTGGAAGTGAGACTGCCTCAAGGAGCAAATGACAATCTGCTGTATCACTGGTGCTGGCTGCAAAGCCTCAGAATTGAACAAGAGTAGCTACTATGCATGCATCTAAATAGTGCAAGTCCAGAGCTCTGCTTTGCTGCATGATTTAATACCACTAGAATTAAAGTAAAGGGTGTCTGGAGCTCCTTTCATGAAAAGCAAAGCATAGAACTGAGTCACCAGGGAGAAATATCATTAATTTCTGAAGGGAAGAAGAGAAAATCCTTCCAACCTCAAGACTCATGCACACATGAACAGTAAGAGGAAGTAGAGAAGTGGGGTTCAAAGCCTTGTGGCAATACAAAAAATAAACACAGCCTCCTTTTTTCCTTTGCATCTTATTCATGACTTCTTGAGTACCTGTGGACTGACAAGAGTTGAGCTCATAGAAAAGACAATTCCATCCTTTCCATAATGTAAGTTCATCTTAAAAAGAGACACAGTAGACAGAGCAAGGAATATGCATAGCATATTCCCTACCCCAGGTCAAGGAGAACACCCTTTAGCAGCCACAGGCATGAGACGGGAAAAGTGTGAAATTATTTCAATCACCATTCAGCGTGCTTGAGCAGTCTACCACCCTCACCAGCCCGAGTAAGCTATCGTGGGCCACTAACAAAGGCAGAAAATCGTTCCTACAAAACTGAAGATAGTTGAATAGATGCCAAACAAAGCCAAAGGAAAAACAGAATTTCAAACAGACTGGATGAAAGGATGGCAGGAAGCAAACTTCAAGGAGATCCTCTGAACTTGAAAAACTGCCTAAAAAAAGCAGGCTCAAGTGTTACTCCCAAGTGCCTTCCAGATTAAAAGCAAAACAAAGGCAATTGGGTTTTCCTGGAGCTCTGAATCACCCATTCAAGCCTAAGGAGACTGAGGAACTGACTACACACAGGAATAGCAACACTGGATATGCGTGAAATGTCAAAACCACAGCAGAATGGACTGAGAGGTGTTTTCCTTCTTTAACCACTGCAAAATGCAGTAATGCCATGCATTACTTGTAAAACAGCAGGTCGGAGGGTTCAGACAGAAATATACTTTTTAAGCTGACATGCTCCTCTCTCTGGGCTGTTTGCTTTTAAAAAAAAGTGCTTGTTTCACATTATCTCATATTTTGACTGCACTCTGAAGTCCATTCTGGCCATTTCTCCATGACAGAGACAAATTCTAATCCTTAGAAATAATTCTTTTAACTTCATAAAGAAAGTTGTTCAAGTCAGATAATTTTCACGTAGAGGCTGACATGAAAATGGCTTTCCTGGAACAGAGTTGATTTGCATTACTCGGTGTCATAGCACATGACAGCTTACTCTGCAGCCCACTTGTCTGGATCTCCCATAATCCAGACAGCTGCAGCTCCCCTCTCCATGAAGCAGTTGTGCACATGACGGGAAGAAGTTAATTTTAATGAAGAGTCTTTGCTCTTGTATTGGTCATGTTCTCTCTCAACCTGTTTATCTGGCAGGCTCCTGGATGCAATTTGTAACCATTGCTCCCTGCTAGCAATGGAAAAGTCTATTACTGTCATCTGTCCCTTTGACCCCAGGGTTTTTAACATCTGACATACCACTGCATGGGTAATGTAGTGTACTAATCCGTTAAAGACCCCCTTCCCAGCATCTCTCAAAGGACCTGCTATTGCACCCCTGTCCCAGTTCACCCTCTCTCCTCCAGTTAAAGAGCCTCAGACGCTCCTGGCACTTGAAAGCAAAATGCTTCAATGCCTCAACTGCAAATTCACTGAGACAGAGACCATCTTTCCATTACAGTGCACACCCTTCATGTGCACAGCAGAGCCTCGATCTTTGACAGGGGTTCCCAGCTCCTGCTGAAACAAAAACGGTAAATAAATCATCAGCACCAGGTCCCCTAAAGTGGAGGGAAGTCTTGTGCACTGTCATTCGATTACTTTTTAACTACCACGACGAACTCAAATTCCACAGGGAAGTAACGATAGCGAGTCATTAGCATGAACAATTCACCTTCAAAGAGAGGCAAGAGAGCTGAAGCCCACTGAAGCCGGTTTTCTTCACTCCCTCTGCAAGAACCTGGGTGCAGATCAGTAATCTTTTCCAATGCAGAACAAAGACACTAGATGACGATACACAGGGATTTTAAAAGAGATTAGAAAGTTTATAGAAATAACAGGGCTGACAACAGAACAGGGATTGAGAGCACAAGAAAATGAGAACAAGATGTGATACAAATGACATAAATCCTGGCAGGAAGAAAGAGGCTCATGGAGGGAAAGGAAAGGGCCTCTTTGGCAGATGAAGTCTCAGAGAAGTCACCTACCTACTGGAGAGGGGACTCAAGACCTCAACACCACCTTGAGCAAGGTATGAGGAAGAGACTCTGATATTATGAAATGCATTAATCATTGCAGTTGAACTTCTGTATTTCTTGTCCTAACTAAATCAATTTTTTAAAAGGCTCATTACAGATCAGCATTGTTTTTTCCAGCTTTACTTTGTCTCAAAGAAGCTAACTGTAAGACATTAAGTGGGATGCCCGAGGAAAAATATTTTTATTTTTCTCTGGGAAGTTAAAGTTCAGTGCCTGCTGTAAGATAAGATAGATAGGAAGATCCAATTATGGCAAAAAAAAAAAAAAAGGCAATGGGTAGAAAACTTTGAATTGGAGGAATATGAAAAAGTCTGGAAAACGCTAGCAAAATCTTCTCAAACCATGTAAAGCACAGTAGTGCACAGGTCTAATACACCATGTGCAACCTGGAAAAAGGTGGCCCTCCCTGGCCATTACCAGAGCTCTGAAGATAATCTTTACTTTTAATGTCTTCCCCAAGTGATAAATGAAAACTGGGGTTGCAATGAAAAGGCCCACATAAGGTGGTATAGTCCCATACTGGCATACTGCACTGCACAGTGGCTGCTTTACTTACTTTGACACTACAGTAGGAATAGCTAATTTGAGTTGAGATACTTCTGAATCCCTTAGGAAACCACACTTCTATATTTATTTATATATCCATATATTCACATTCATACATACACACACTCTAAACCTGCTCATTTTCCCACAGAGCAAAATTAACACTCAGTCACTCTTTATGTTTTGGACATTGGTCATTTTCCACAAGGGTTACTAAACACCACCAATGGGTTTTTCACTCTGAACGTCCATCTTTAACATGAATCTATCCATCATAGATGGATCTGCAGCAGAGGTGTGGATGATACTCTGCTGTACATCACTCACGCCATCCCCCTCCAGAATGGACTGATTTCTTTCTCCTTGGGAAGCTCCCCTACTGAACAATGCTCAAGGAAAGTCTAATATGCGAGGCTGAAGATCTTCCATGCCACGGTCCCACCAGTTCCAGTTAGTTTTGTTCTATTCTATTATTTGGGCTGCCCACTGGAGAACCTAACACTTGTCAATTCCTGATACTTCCAATTCATGCAAAGGACCAGAACCCATCCATGACTACACATTAGCCTAGGGATCTGCAAGCTGCAGTAAAGGCTCCCTACAGTGGAAATTTAACTGTCCTTGAGATAAAAGAGAAAAAAAAAAATAAAAGACCTTAAAGATTCTCAGAAGTGAAAAGGTAAAAATGGAAGTTGTGAGGAAGGAAATGAATGGAAGACTTAATGAATTGATTTAGAAGATTAATTGATTTCTCTTTTGTATCTATAGGCACCAGTATTTAGACAAAACTCCCAAAAATAACTTCTTGCACTTATACAGTAGGAAAGGTAACTCATAACTGAAGAAAAAAACAAGGCAGCATCCTGCTGAAGATAAACATTTTCAAAATCAAGTAGCATCAAATAACATACACCTAACAAATGGCTAAGGTGCTCTGCACCAACAATACTGATCTTTAACACCAGCATTTGAAAGACAAGCAGAATAATGCCAAAATCTAAAGAGGCAAGAGGAAAACAGAGGTAACAATAAGCCTGGCATCATCCTTATCTGAAGTAATGGAACTATCATTTTCGAATCCCATTAACAAGAAGTTTGAGAAGAATTTATTGAGGGGAATGTAATTAAATGCCCTTCAATATTGTCAAACAAGCCTTTCATTTTGGGTTGGGGTGGGTTTAGGGTTAGTTTTCTTGACAGGTGCACAGGTATGGATGATAAATATAACTCTCCCAACAGCATCTGCTTGGGCTAGTCCAATGTGCTAGAAACACTAGACATCAACATCTTGCCTGAAAGACATTTTACACACTGCACAGAGAACTAACATGACACCAACCTAGACAAGCTAAAAGTTGACTCAATGCTTGACCACAAAATGTGACCCCTAATCATGAGGTACTGATCCACAGGACTCTTACTACAATTTCTTACAAGTAAAAGGAGCCACAAGTTACAGCTACTTAAATCTGACCCTAGATTTTCTGTGCTAAGGAATGTGTCCACAGCCTCTCCGGAGCATCCTGCTGCCGTAGAGCTGTGGCCATAGGCACATAGGTATGGCCACAGGACTCAATTGTCAGAAATCTGTTCCAGCAGCTGTTTGACAGCTAATTGGGCATCAAATACCACCAGCAATGGACCCTCTCACCTCAACAGTGACCAGTCCACCCTGGCCATGGCATTTCTAAGGGTCCAGTTCAGGCAGCAGGTCATCTATTAGAGTAAAACTGCAGGAGGCGGCTGAGACGATTGTCTCAGATTTGAGAGCTGACTGCCACTGAAAAGAGTTGCAACCTTTTCCCTACCACCCACTTCCACATATTCCCTCTTGCTGCTTTGTTTATGTGCATCTGATCCCTGCTCAAGCTGATGAAGCCACTAAACCAGCAAACTATCCTTCAAACTACCACCACCAACCATATCTCTAAGCGCCATGTCTATGCTTTTTAAATTCCTCCAGGGATGGTGACTCTTCCTCTTTCCTGGGCAGCCCATTCCAGGGCTCAACCATCCTTTCAATGAAGTGGCTCCTAATACCCATCCTAAATCTCCCCTGGCACAATTTTTTCTTGTCCTATCTCTTGATCCTTGAGAGAACAGACTGAGCACCACCTCACCATAACCTCCTTTCAAAAAAGGGGTCACCAGGTGCAAATGAGGAAACAATACGTAGAGCATTGGTGAAACAACTGCTCTACTGCTACACAAAGTACTGTTCAGGGAAGACATTGGAGTAATGGGTGGAGCTCAAAGCATATTTTGAAAGAGATCTAAGGATGGGGAAGAGAAAATAAAACAAGCTTTTAAATGTCAGTGCAGTATAGTAAACAGAAAGTTGAGAAGTGCCTTGACTGCTGCCTACAAACACTTACACTGGAACGAGCTCTAACAGCAAGCAGCTCCCCATCTACAGGACAAAGCCAAAATATTCACAGAGTTGGATATTTGCATTTCAGAAATGAAACCCTGAATTCAGATCCCATTTCTTGGGGCTGAGGGCATGTAAAGATTAAAACATTCTACCAGGAAAGCTAATGGACTCGTTGCATCTTTTAGAAGAATTGCCGAAGAATCCTCTTTATTTCTTAAAAAGAAAAAAAGTACAATGAAATAAAACCCCACACCACAAAGCACTTCCCCCTACCAAGTCTAAGGGAAAATACAGAGCCTTAAAAAACAGGAAGTCAAACTGGTTGGAAGTATAGCTCGTTCTGGTCTATAGATAAACAAGTGATTAACTATTGCTCTAATTGTTGCTCACTATCGATGGAAGAGGGACTATTTTCTTCCTCTCCCATCAGGGAGGGATTTGTGCTACCAATACAAATCAGTGACAAAGTTATAGCACTGGTCCCGTCCATAGCAATACAGTCACATAGCTAAAGGCAAAAAAGACTTTGGATACAAAAAGTAGAAAAATTCTACAAAAATACTTTGGATAGAAACTGCCTACAGCTTATCTGCAAAGACAAATACTTTGCCTCTTTAAATGGAAGTTTAAGCAGAGACACCAAGCCAGCTAACAATTAGCCAAGCAGTCCCAGACAAATTTAGGCTGTTCTGTATTGAAGCATTTATTACAATCCAGTATTTGTTACCTTATCCCACCACACAGTTTCATTAAGTATATTTTAGGACAGATAGCCTTCTATGAAAAAAAAAAAAATACCAAAACATAAAAACCTCTAGGAGGAAAGACATTTATACAAATAAAGTGTATTTGGGAAAAAAAACGTTCCACAAATCTTTCAGTATTTTAATAAATAAATCAAAAAGAAATAGGCAGCAATTCAAAATAGTAATTCTTTGAAGAGGAACAAACAAAAGAAACTTATTTGCGCTCACAGGGAAATATTAGTATTATTAAAGGGCACAGTCACAGAGATGCCAGACCACAATGTAGTCACCATTTTAACGTTGATAAATACAGCACATCACCATTAAAGAATACTGTACAACCCTCTAGATATACAGGGGAATAAACATGTGTGGATGTATAAGCAGCTGTAAAGAGTCACTTTCAACTTACAGTAGCTGCCAGTAACCTAAAGCACCTTTTAAGGAAGGAGGAAAAAAGTAGCAAAAACCTATCATTTCAAAGTCAGTCATCCAAAAACACTCTCCACTACACAGAGCACTTTCTAAAAGACATATTGATATAGTGAATCTCTAACAAACTTTCCTCTCCAATATAAACTGAGAAACAGCTCATTTGTCTAATCTGCTCATGACACTAGACCATAGAAGGCTTAGTCTCTCACCCTCAAAACATAAGCATCCAGAGGAAACCACATATCCTTCACCAGCCATGCCTGCATTGGTTTACTACTCCAGGAGACACAGCAAGCAGGATTAATTATCCCATTAGCAGCATATATTGCACCTGAGACTTGTTACTACGGCCAGCCCATCTGTGGGCTTAAACCTCCTGAAAACTAAAGTTGAGTTATTACTATTCTCTCCTGACAGGTCAAAGGCAGAAGAAGAGTTACATTTTGATTCTGGAGCAAGTCTGTTTGAACAGAGTTGTATTTTATGGCAAAGTTCAGCCCTTTTTTTGCAGGTGTGCCTTCGGCTGCTTGAGCACTGGCATGGGCATTCAAATGCACCCAGCCTATCATAGCTTTCCTTGCTATGGAGCACAGCAGTAAAAGACTGACCAATGATGTTAGAAACCAGCATCTGAGAAGAAAAAGTGGGAGTCTGATGGCAGTGTATGACAATGGGACAAAATTTGGGGACTGGCTTATCTGAATTACTTATGGCTCAGCTTACAAAAAAAGAGTTTTTTACAGTTATAGCTGTTGGTATGTTGGTCAAAGGGCGTCTGGGACTTGCCTGCACCTGGTTGGTGAAACATTACAACAAATAGATGGGAGATGACTCAGAGGCCCTATGAAACATCCTCAGACCAGTCAGCCGAGGCTACTGTGGTTCCTATTGTTCCATTAGCAAGTTGTGGCTGGTGATAAAATAGGTTGCCTCTCTCAAATGCTGCAAGCGTGTGGCAGCTTTTCTTTGTTTTAAAAGATAATTTAGTGCTTATGGAAGATGGCATGGCAGCTCAGGAAGCCAAGGAACCTCAGGTATGCAGTAATTACAGCATCCATATTAGCTGCCCCAGCTTATCCACCACACCATTGGGCTGGATGCAGTCTTATTTCTGTTCAGGCAGCAAAACAGCAGTTCTGCACACAAATGGTGCACCACAACTCGCAGCTTACAAAGATCTTAAGCAAAACAAACTTTCCTGGATTTAACTAAAAAACAAGAAATAACCCAGAAGCTGCATATTCCACATCACATTATCCTCACTTATTAGAAACATATTTCAGTTTTTCTCTCATTATAAAGGAGAAAGATTATATAGTTTGTATCGCTGCCTGCAGCCACATTTTTAAAACTTGGGTGTCAAAAGACAAAACTCCTAAATCAACACTCACCTACCCAAATAAAGAGGTTCTCTCTTAATCAGATATTGAATAAAAATTCTCAAGAAACAAAGGGAAGTGGCAGGAACACAACTTTTTCTAAAGAAAAAAAGAAATCATCATGTTAGGTACATGTATGTGTCCAAATACAGGTACCTGAAGGTAGCAGAGGTAGTAACTTCGGATCACATTGGCCAAAAGAGTTGACAGAAACACTCAGATGAAACTGCTGGCTGCTATACTAGAAACACAAGGAAGAAATAACAATGTTTAGAAGGAAAGAAAATGCAATAAAGGAAGCATGAGATGAACAATGAGGGATTTGTCTGCATCTGAGAAAGGGGGACAGAGCTTTGAGAGAGCATCTCACCAACACACAGGCCTGTAGGTCACCCCTGAGAAAGGCTGAGTCAGCAGGAAGCAGACTGCTGCCCGTCTGCTGTGTGTCTGCAAGGCAACAAGTGAACTGCTGGGTTTGCCCTACCTGCTCTGTGTATAAACAGAGCAGGTAGGGCATATAAACCTCAAAAGCTGTAATTTGAAGAGCAGAAACACAATTTTCACACAGCGGAAACTCACAACAGTCTGTACCGTTCTACCAAGTGCGTGCCTACACGAACCCCTAATTATCTGCACTGTCATGTGTAATTAGTGAGTCTGAACATGTAGTATTCATCAATATGTGAATGTTAGGCACACTTCATACATTCAATAGCATCCTGTGTTTGTACACAGTCAACTCCCAGTGAGAACAACTATGATCATACCCTGAAAGGGGCAAGAAAAATAAGCAAAATATTTAGTGTCTGTCATTTATGCCAGGACAATACATGGCAAAAAAGGAAAATTTCTTTCTAAAATATGTAATCCAGTGTTTTCAATGTGTTTTTTTTTCTTTCAAATAATTGGACACAGCGTTTCCATGGCCTGCACTGAAGAGAGAAATTGAAGCTCATTATTCAAGCCTGCTGTGATCGATACACAGAAACATGAGGACAGTCATGAACAGCAGTCCTATCACATGATTTTTTTTTAGGTTACCGAAAGTTATTGTGTGATTATCACACAAAAAAAAAAAACATTATGAGAGAAATATAAAGGTGGAAATGGAGGAAGGATGCATATCTCGGCACATCTAAATAGGCTTTCATGTAGTTGAACCTCACATTTGCAAAATTCTGGAACTACTCAAACACAAAATTCAACTTATAAAACCAGAGCTAACTGAACTGAAGCATGAAAAACTGGCTAAATCTACAGCAGCCAGATCTCATCCATCTCTTTCTCTTATTCTGGGTATTAGAAAGATTGAAGTGTTAATAGCTGTCTTATTGACTCATTACCTTACAGGCTTTAAAAATCTGCATAAAAATAGATTTCAAAAAAATCTCCTATTCAAATCAAACACATTTGACTGCAAGTACATCAAACAGAGTCCCAGTTTTATCAGAGATATGCTGCTTCATGTCAGTGAGTTGACACAACCACGCGTCTGCCTCTGTGCTAAATACATGTGCGCGCAGGGAAGAGGGGGAGAGGAAGGAGGGGAGCACAAGCGCGTATGCAAACATGCTGTTATCTGTTTTTTCCCAGTTGGGGAAAAATTGTTAGCACAGCTCAATCAAACCTATTGAAAAGGGATAAGGACTCACTCAACCACCCTATTTCAACAAGCTCTTTATCCTGGGCCTTACAGCAAATGTGCTGAAGACCATAGGAGTTCCACCCCTGACCTCAGTGGGGTTTGGATCAGACCCATTCTGCACGTAATGTCATTTGATATGGTTGTGTTAATTGGCTGTACTGCTAGAATAAAAAAGTATCCCAGAGCATTAGAAGGGCTGACAAATTCTGATTTCTGCAAAGCAGCAATAAGCTTTAGCATCATAAAGGCAACATAAGGATTTTGCCCTTGGTATAGAAGCAGTAGACTGACTGAGGGTGAAGCATGTGAATAATTTGGGCAACATGAACATTATTTATTAGTTAACAAATAAGTGATTTAACCCAGTTCTTAAATTTACTGTGACAACACTGACCATGCTCCCAACACCTCCTGCTTAATAAATGCTTTAACCAGATGTAGAAATGGACAACGACAGCGCTCCAGTTTCACTGCTGTGCTCAGCCATACCCCAAAACAATTTGAAGAAGCCCTTCTAGCTCTGGCCTCCTCTGAGGGATGAACATCCCTATGAAAGACTTTGAGAGAAGTAATGTCCACAGCACACTGTAGATCTGCATTAAAAAATGCATTGTCCAACTTGTCATACTGTATCTTATCAATTAGTTACTTCTCCTGTTTCTCAGTAGAACATTTCTGATCACATCCCCCTAACATATGGTATGTATGTATTTATAAATTACATACATGTAGTACATGATTAACAAATTATGTATAAAGCATATGCGAAAATGGAAATTAAGAAAGGGTGAGATAAAGATGCATTAGTCCTTTTTTTTTTAAAGCAGAGGTACAAAAGTATTTTCTTTGTGCAATCTAATGAATTATTTTGCACATCCTTTGGAGTGCATGCTCCCTACTTTGGCACCAATCTCTAGAGGTGACATAGAAGTCTTAGATATGTTCTCTTCCTCACTGCCAGCGACATTTCAAATATACATTACTTTATGTACCATATACATTCAGACCCTACCCTGTTCTTCAGGCACAAAGCTGTTCATGGGTGCTGGGCAATACAACAGATGTTTGCCTTCTGCATCTGCTGGCTGTCACATATCACACAACTGCTCCACAGTGCTGGCTTCTGCTCAGTGCTCAGCTTTGCTGAGACTCTGCCTGAATTTCCAGCTATAACCAGTGAATTAAAAACCCCCTCCCCTTCAACATGGTATTTATATTCTGCAAAGAGAATTAAAAATTTAAGTCTTCTCATCTTTGTTTTTATGGACTGAAAAATCACACAACACTTTCCTACATCTTTCACTTACTCTCTTTTTGTGTCTTGTCTCTTTTCTACCAAAGGCATCAATCTTCCCATCTTTTTTTTTCCTGTTTCCATAGATATGAGAAAGAAATCTACAACTCTGCAAAAGTTTTCACGAAATCTGCCCACTATGCTGAATATTTTGGCCTTTTTACTTATTTTCTAACCACATCTCTTACTGGTCTCCTAAATAAATTGCCTCAAATTAATGAGGTTTGAGGCATGAAGAAAAGGACATGTTAACCAAGCATATTTGCATAGAGGAGCCAAATTCACCTAATAGGACGGAGCCTTAAAGTTTTATGAGTTTATGGAATGTCTTAGGTGCCTGTAGTCACTGGGGATTTGGCTCAGCATCTCAGAAGATTCCCAGATGGACCCTGACCCTCTCTCTTTCTCATCCATACCTTTGGTTTTCTTACTGCTGTTTATTGCTGCACTCTAAGCAGTGGAAAGCAGAAAACATGCCTTCGTTTATATTTTCACAACCATAACCATTCCTATATTTCACAAGCTATAAAAAAGCAATGTCAAATTTAGCACAGCACACTTATTACCATTTCCAGCTGAAGGCAGGGCCTCCACGTTTGTCCTCATGCTGCCTGCTTTCCCTGTAAGCCATCCCCTTATTAACATCAATTGCAACTCCAACCTCAGAGGTGAAATTAATCACTGTGCAAAGAGTCAGCAGGTATCCTACTTCAGCCCATCAAAACAGGGCTTACATTAAACTCTAGTAGTGCTTAAGTCACGTATTAAGCCTTTGTAGAAGGTGTGCTGCACTTTTTCTGAGTTACATTTCATGCAAGCCATAACACCAGGAAAATGCACTTCAGCACTTAGGCACTATGCAAATATATACTACAAGTTAAAAAAGACATTGACAGAGAGGTTAAGGGGCACTATAATAGTAAACATTCTAATGCGGGTTTTTTAATGCTGTTTTATTCTAAGAATCTCATCTTTTTTTGAGACAGTTATAAGGGATGCGATCTGGTAACCTGTGATAAACACATTATGTTCTCTAAAACAGACCTTAACCAGTGGAAAATACCTTCAAGGCTTCTTAAACTACTTGAGATTCTAAATGCTCATCTGTTACTGACATACCAACAGGAACACAACCTTAAGAAAGACCTGGAAAACCCCACTAATACTAGAAACCGGAGGTCAAGCATGATCTTTCTTAATATGATTTTATAGCAACAGAACTCCCCTGATTTCTGTGGAAAAAAAATTTTACTGATACGTTTTTAAAGGAAAAAAGATACATAACAGCTTCTCAAAAAACTCTACGACCTCATATTATCTAATTTTCTGTGCTGAGCAGTCTCCCCTTTTCTGTTGAGGATTTAACCCAGAACTACAGCTGGAGGAGGCAACCTACACTGTTTTCCTGTTGTACCGCATACAGCTGTAGCAAAAGTATGACTGTATGACAAAATCCATACTGTTACAGGACTACCTGTACACCACACTGACCACACACCCTGCCCTGGCAAAGCTGTGTGCCACTGCACTGTGTGCCCAGGATCAAGGGAGCTTTGCTAAAGGAACTGGAGCACTCAAAGCTCTGACAGCAGAGCTGTATCCATCAAGGACCACACATCTTCATCCTCCCTGCACATCACCATCTTGTAGTACAGAATCACACAGTTTATTTCTCCAAAAGCATGATAGGAGCACTGATATGAAAAGGTGGGATACATCCTACCCTGGCCAGATGGTGCTTCTCTTCTGGCAGAGGGGAAGAAAAAGCCAGAGCTCTTTTAATTACTTCCCCTCAAATTAAAGTACTCCTCCATCAAAGTTTGAACTCACACTAGAGAGGTGACACATCTCTGCAGAGCTTCAGACTCAAGCCCAGCTTCCCACTGGTAAAGCCAGTGTCTACCTCAGGTATTTCATTACCACAAGCTCTCACTGCCCCTTCCAGAAATAGACTCTGTAACCAACAGCACCAGCACAGCCTCCCTTCGTGGAAGGAGAAATGCCCATGATGGTGCTTTTGTTGATGCACAACCAGGCTGATTCATCTGGGCTGTTAACATGGCACTGGTTACTGATTACAGAATTGCTGCCTCTCAGTTAATTAATCATGTTCTCTGCAAGCAAGAGAATTTCACTGATCTTAAAATAAGGGTCACCTGCATGTAAACAGTGAGAGCAGAGCAGAATACGGGAGGAGTGTTGAGCATTTAATTTCAGTAGGTCTTGTCCTTCACATAAAACTTTCAGTGATTAAATTCATCACAGACAAGATAGTACGGGCACCTTCGTACCAGTTCTAGATGTATTTTTTGCTACTTTGGCTTTATAGAAAGGGACAGACAAGAAAAAAATCACAAGAACTTTTCTCAAAATTACGAAAAAACCCTGTGAAACTATTGTAATAATTCAGCATAAAGAACATCAAACTTTGAGATAAACCTGTGCAGGATGTGCATACCTACAGGAAGGAAAGTTTCCACAAACTGTTTTTCCTGTCCATATGATCCCCTACTTATTTACCAAAACAAAAGGAAGAGTAAAACACAACAAATATTACTGTCCTGTTTGACTGCTGACACACCAGCATGACTGTACACATGACTGTACACATCACATTGTGTCCCACTGCCATCTCCCTCAAGCACAAAAAGCAGGAAGAGGACAGTCCCTGCCAGCAGTCAAAGGACAGAAGTCAGAGATGAGAGGACAAGAGGGAGCAATGATATACAGACACAAATGTGCATGTATGTGGCAGAGTTGAGGGTGGTGCCTGGGGTGAGCACTCACCTTCATCAGTCAGCAGAAAGTACACAAAGAAGGCCTCAGCTCAAAAAACCCTTACCCTACCTCCCATGTTCCTCATAGTTTCTCACATAAGCACACCTTCAGTATTTCCTCCTGCTCTGTTTGCATGTATTTCTTCTCTCCATGCCCAGTGCTGCACAAGCCCATCAGATGAATGAGACCTTTATAAAGCTCACAGGTGCTGTTGTGTCTCGCTATTCATGTAAAAATAGGGCAGTAAGCCAGGAAAGCCAAATGATTATATATACCTTTAATGTGTTTAGGAAGGATGGAAAGGTACGGGAGAAGGGGAAGGAAGGAGGGATATAAGTTTAACACTACAGCATTGTTTTCAAGGATAATTTTGTTCAGAAAAAAACCACAAAATACTGGTGTGTATGTGCAACAGAGCAAATGAAAACAAGGCAGGTTTCTGGATTTTTTCAGCATGTGATGTGCTTGGTGATAGTTGACACTATGCACACAATAAAAGAAATGCACAAAAGGATTAATCGCACAGGGAATTGCAAACCAGAGCTCCCACAGCTGGATGAGAGTAAAGACTAAATTGAGTTGTAGCAAAAATATGTTAAATCAATATTAACCACAGACAGCAGGAGCAAATCTTTATTTAGACACAGTTTACACAACCCTCCCCTCCCCCAGTCCCATACAGATGCTCTTTCTGAAAGGTTTCTCAGTACTGTGAGGCATAGCTGGAAGTGCACCAGCAGATCCTACTAAAGAAGGGACTGGTGAGGCAGGATTCATGCCCAGCTGGAAGTCACACCTCTGTGCTGAGGGACGGGCACCTGCTGTGCCAGAGCTGTGAGAGCCAGCAAGGACACAGACATGGCACAAATGACACCTTGGAAGGTCTGTGGTGATTCCTCTGGGCAACTCACGTGGGTGAGGAAGCAAAGTGTACCAGCAAATCCCAGGCTACAGCCACCTCCTTTTCCCTTCATGGTTACAGATCACCCCTTCTGGGCATCTGCCCCAGACTGCAAGGGCAAATGCCCGCGTTAATCATTCAACATGGGGGCCCTCATGGGGAAACAATCTACACTGAGAAGCAGCAGATGAGCAGGCAGTGAAACAGCAGAAAAATCTGTTTTCTCTAACAGCAGCCATTTAATGCTGGCAATGCCTTTTCAAAAACAGCTCAGGATAGGCATGAAGTTTGGATTAGTACTGTATGTTCTTCCTTGCAGTTCACATCATTTGCATGGAGACCAAACGTGCATCAAACTTACTAGGAACTTGCCTGAGTTCTCATGATGCAGGGCAGGAAAGGCGCAGACAAGCCAAGGAAGCTTTTAAACAGTGACAAGGCATTCATTGCTACCACAACTTTCCCCTCATTCTGTAATCACCATCTGCAGAACAATTGAAATAAGGTTCCTGGAATTTATTATAGAGGATTCACTTTGTTGTCAATGTGCAGGACGCACTGCAGCTACATTGGCGAGGAGAGATAGTTTCATGCTCCTCCTCCTTCACACAAACCAAATATAGTGCTTAAGAGCTAGCACACTGCCCAGAAAGCCTGAATTTTGGGTCCACTCTTAGCTCTGACATGGACTTGTACACCAGTGACGAGTAATTTCTCTATGTACAAGCTTTCCCACCCTTAGATAGGAAAAACCCCACTCTTGCAAGAATTCCTGGTTTGTCTCTTGAGCTGTAGAAGTCTTAAAGCAAAAGGCACTGCATAAGAAGTAAAATTCTGTGCTAAAGCTCCTTTAGAGTAACTCCTCTTCCCTAAAGGACAACCACTTCTCCCTTCTTTCTCAATCACCACACTCTCGAATCTAAACACTTTGCAGTATTCAATTTAATTTTTAGGATCAATAACTTGGAAATGTGGATGAAACTGGTCAAGCCTCTCCTATACTTCCTCCATGGCTTACAAGGAATACCTTGTAAACTCCTGACATGTCTCTTAAGTATCCATTTATCAAGTGTTATTTAAATATAATCTGGTTGGGTGAGACAGACTGCAATCCAGAAACAAACCCAGGCAAAGCCTATGCAAAATTTAACCTAGATAGAATGGCGTGCTTGTATTTGGATATGCTATGAGGTGGAGTTTTTTGACAGCAGGATTTTCTTGGAAGTGGAGAAAGAGGAAGCAGGGAAGGAGGTTAACAAAGGTATTTATAAACACGATGGTTGCTAGCTTCAACAGCTAAATTCAGGACTATACTGCAACCAAGACCAGATGACACACCTGAGCTAATGGAATGAACTTTCCACATTTCTTTAGTACTTTTGAAAGCAAAGATCCGTGGGGGTTGGATTAGCTAGGCTGGCAAAATAAAAGTATACTGGGAATATGATTTACTTTTTGGGAAACAGAATTAACTTAAAGATGTCTCCTCATTTCTCAGTGCTTAGAAGAAAGTGGTATGCTCCATCAATCCCACCAGTGCCCTTACAGGCTGTGATTGTCAGAAGGCTTCACTGAGGAATGTGGAGGGTCCAGACGGATTGCTTCCATGTTTATTCTTTTATTACAAATTTGTTTCAGTGAGCACCTCTATCATAACACAGTCTGATTTATGCACACCTTGCAGCAGGGAAGACAGATGAACCAAATTTTCCACAGAATGAGATGACCTCATGCTTTTAAAAGAAATTTTATTTTAAGGATTATTGTAAGGGAAAAGACTTTTCCCTTAACAGCAAGCAACAACCCAGGCCCTATGTCAGTCCAAATGACTAAATACATTACAATCTACTGACAATGTCTTATTTCAAAGCTCTTCATTTCAAGAACCACCTTTATAGTTTACATATTTCTTGGGAGCAAGCCAGTAACTTGGGGCACTGGCAGTCTTCATTCCAGCAGGACCAAAGTCACTATTGCACTTCATCAGGATGTGGGATAGTAAAAGAATGCAAAGCTTCTTCATTTGCCTTTATGTGAGCACCAAGGAGAGGCTTCTGCACTCGCTTCACAGCAATGGAACTTCATAGGAGAAACAGATGAAGGAGAGGAACCTGTACAGGGCTGGTGGATCTACCATTTTGTGGCAGGGTCTGAGAGCTGCTTTGGAGAAAACACCCTTGTAGCAAGTAGACTCACAGTTAAAGACTGCAATGGAAAATCTATATCAGCTCCACTGATGGAGGGAATTAATTCTTCCCCACACCCCTCAGCACTACCTGCAGAGATAAAGGTTTGCCCCTTGATGCTTAGCAGAAGTCTGACTTTCAAACCAAAACAGTACTGTGTCATCTGGCTGCTTGGGCTACACTATACATGTGGTGTCTGCTTGATCTTCTCAGATTGGAGAAATGCTGGAGCTAAAGCTAAAGAGTTTAAAGAAGAATTCTGATCATAACACCCAGTTGTACCTTGTTGCATCATGCTTCCAAACGTTCTTTAAGAGTTTCTTGTGCCTTACAGGGAAATAGGCAGTGCTTTGTACTTATAAAAATAACTGACTCTCCAAATTTTCTCCTGCCTAATGCTATCAGAAGAGACACTGGCATATAAACAGGATGCATATGTTCAAGGGGTTTTGGATCAGTAGCAGACCCTGACACCAAGGACGCCAAGAGCCCTCCTGCTCCCTTTGTAGCCCAGGGACTGAATCAAAGGGTCAAAACAGGAAAAAGAACTGTCAGAATAATCTGTAGCCAATATGATTCTAAGGTCTGAGGCCTCAGATTTCAGATGAGAAAATGACAAGTACGTGACCCACAAAACCCTCAAGCAGTCCAATGTCTATTTTAAACAGTGTAGGAGAATGCAGGCTGTGTACAGACACCTAGAAAGTGGAAAGAGGTATGGTCAGGCATACCTTTCCAGAAAAGCAAGAGCTGTGTTGCATCATGTGCAAAATAACACCTGCAAAATAACGCCTACCAACAAAATGAAGCAATAAAAAAAGACAAATTTTCCAGCTCCATTAAGGGAAGAAAAATACTGAAGTAGTCTTTTTAAAGTCTCCAAACACCAAAATAATTAATGTAGGTATGCTGGCTTTGGCTGGAATAGAGTTTATTTTCTTCACAATAGCTGGTATGAGGCTGTGTTTTGGATTTGTGCTGAAAACTGTGTTGATACCTCAGGGATGTTTTGGTTATGGCTGAGCAGTGCTTACACAGAGTTGAGGCCTTTTCTGCCCCTCACACCACCCCATCATCAAGGAGGTTGGAGGTGCACAAGAAGTTGGGAGGGGACACAGCCAAGACAGCTGCCCCCAGCTGACCAAAGGAACATTCTGTGCCATATGGCACCATGCTCAGCATACAGGGCTGGGGGAAGAAGGAGGAAGGGGAGGATGTTGGGAATGATGGTGTTTGCCTTCCCAAGTCACTGCTATGTGTGCTCGGGGCCTGCTGTCCAGGGGATGGCTGAACACCTGCCTGTCCATGGGAAATGGTGAATTAATTCCCTGTTTTGCTTTGCTTGCATGCATGGCTTTTGTTTTACCTGTTAAATTGTCTTTATCACAACCCACGAGTTTTCTCACTTTTACTCTTCTGATTCTTTCCCCATCCCACTAGTGAGGGAAAGAGCAAGTGGCTGCTTGGGGCTTAGGTGCCAGCTGGGGTTAAACCACAATAGATCAACAGCAGTAAAAAACAAATATATGAGAGAGAGAATCACATGAACCCCTCTGATGACGCATTTTTCCAAAAATAACCTCAGCCACTTCTTTTGCCCCCGAACCCAAAGAGCTGAATAAGATTGTGTTACAGCTGCACAGTCACATTGCAAGATAATATGGGATGTGAGCCAGATTCTCACCTCACGTAAATCAGCAGAGCACTGCTGGAGTCGCTGCAGTTATTTTGAACAATCCCAGTGGAGGATCTTGCCACACATTTTTCTGTGATATACGCAGCTCACAAGCAGTGTGACCAGCTTTATTAAAGTTCATATTTTTCCAATCGCAAGTGTCTCACATGCTTCATTATTCAAATTTTATATAAAGAATCCATTAAGACCTCAAGGTGCCCTGAGGACCAAAGACATTTTAAAGAAAAGCTGTTAGAAGCAAGGCAATGAGTATTAAAAGTTGGGGTTTGTTGTTTTGTTTTCCTGCTTGTTCCAGTTAAGCTCTCTAGGAGAGCTAACAGGTTAAGGAGAGGGTTACAAAAGGCCCACTGGAACCACCTCCTCTCTTTCTTTCTGGGTAGATCAGAATGAATCTGGTTTGTTTATTTTTTCCTGTTATAACATGGGTCAAAGTATTAAAAAAACTGAGAATCACTGACCTCTTGCTTAAAATCTTTGAGCTCACACATATGACAAGACTGGGCAGAAAAGGTTAAGTTCAAAGCAGCTTGAGCCTCTAGAGACACTTTGAAGTACTTTAGGATAATTGAAATTCATAAGGACCCCTTTAATGCCTAAGTAAACTAACAAATGCTTTTGGAACAGTCTAGCGTCCCCTAAGGAAAAAGAGCTGTGTAGTAATAATCATTGAAATACCCAAATAGTCTAAAAAAAAAGTCAGATAAAAAAACCCAATAAAACCGCCCCCCTCCCTCCGGAAAAGGAAAGGCAATTTTTTTTCACTTTCTAAAAACAGCAGCCACCACCGTTCTCCCAAAGAGAGTTAGTCTTCAAAGATAAGTGCCATTCCTGGTAACCAGTGACAGACTATCCCAAGGAAGCTAACCGTTCAGGGTTGGACTGTGTTCTTGCTGCCAGACACAGATTATGCCATGCTGCCATTGGAGAACGATGAGGAATTTAACTCCTCAAGCAGAGCTCATGAACAACATGCTGTATCCCAGCTTTGGACAAAAAACATACTTGAAAAGGAGTTGAACAACCAACTAGTTTGGAAGGTGAGCTCTTTCAGAGCTCTACTGCTGTGTGTTTTGTATATGCACATTTCTAGAAGCAGCAGAGGGAACTCTTGTATCTCCAGAAGAGAAACAACACAATATTTTTATGACCAAGTGACCCATGACATGTTACAATTGGGAACCATGCTTCCGCCTCAAAACAAACTCCTCATGTTTTCCAAAGTTACATGTAGTTGCTAGAAAAAAATAGGTTAACTTCTCACTAACTTGAAACTGCATTTCCTAAAAGAAAATATTATTTTGGGTAGAGAAGTGAAATTAGAGTATGTGATGCAACCACGGGAACATTATTTTACATCCTTAATTCTGAGTAATTTCAGAAGGGATCTACTGATCTGCCAGCATGTGGTCAGGAAGGCAAATTCCCACTCCTATTATGTACAAGGAGAAAGAATAAAGAGGCTTGGGTTTTTTCCATTTTCTACAGCAGTGTTAATTCATTTAGGACGAGGCAAGGAAGTTATACATCACAGGCTGTTCCTGGGAAATCAGCATGACATTTTCTCACTGCCTCTCTTGCTTAATCCAGCAATTACCCAAATTGGATGGATGTCAGTAGGGCAGTCAGAGCCTTCATCCAGAACACCGGCCAGCAGCTATGGGCTGATAGTGAATACAACAGCAGCAGCAGTCCTCTGCTCTAGACCATACGATCTGCAGAGCAGGAGGGTCTCGCTGCTTTGTGCCTCACACAACCAGACACAGGGGGCTGACAAGATCCTCATTACTTCCAGGAGAGACTGGAGACCCACTCTGAGACTAGTCCTGTCAGCAGGAGCTCTGACCCAGGCACCTGGGACCTTGAAAAGGAGGAAAACAGAACAAACAGACTGCCTGCAACTAGATCATTGCCAAGTGGTAACTAGGGGGTGAGTGATCCCCTGTGAGGAGAGTCCAGTTGGGATGTGGGAAGAGCACATTATGGAGCAGAATCCTGAGGCGTGAGTGAAACAAATATAGCAGTTTTGCTAATTTTCTCCCCAAGGTAACATCAAGGCTTCCACTCCTTCACCTGAAGGTGAAAGCAAAAGGGGTTGGTAATAATGGTCCGGATCAGATTCCCATTTAAAGTGGCCTCTAGAGAAGTACAAGTGTTTCACAGCAATGACCAAAGCAGCTGTGGAACTAATTGCAACACTTTGCCTAACATTTCATCAACTACAGTAAAGACCCTACATCCAATATGCCATTAATAAAAGTCAAAAAGAGTGAACAATTAGTACTCAAGGGAGTTAACAACTGGAGTGGGGGGATTATTGTTTTTGCTGGAGATAGGCTCCTGGTAAATGCAAAGGGTAGCTTGCAACTAGTTAAACTGTCTGGAGGAGAAGGATCTCTGCTTTGGCCAACGACAGTGGCTAAATCAGTAGAAGGACTTCTAAATGTGCCAGGCTTCATGCTTGTACAGTAGCAGTCCCCTCTGCACACGAGCTGCTCAAAGCAGGGAGCACAAACTCTGCCAGATGTCCCATTCGTCCCATGGCCTCGCATGGAGAAGCAATGTCATGGATTCACAACAGTTGTGCAACTCACACACAGTATCAGTGCTGAAATTATGCCCAGACTCAGCCCTGGTCATTCATAAATATGGACAGAGCCCAAATCCTTGATTATAAACACTCTTACACGCAGTTATGCAAGTGAGTGGATAATTCAGGCTTTCTTCCCAGATACAGCATTACACTGAGCTATGTAAGAACACAGCTCTGCTCTGGCACAGGCTGACATCTCTGTACATCAGCCCTTTTCTCCAGCACAGCTTGTAAACTGGGGAAGAACAAAGTGTACAGAAAAGCCTACAGAAATGTGACCTCTCATGGCATCACCCTGTCCCTCCTGAGCATCCTTCTCTCTCCTGCCTGGCTCGCACTGTGTGTTTACTTTTTGCCTAAGACCAGGATCCGAAGAAAAGAGGAGGTCTACCAACAGCCTGCTGGGCTGACACATGCCCATGGCTGGCAGTGTTATGCCAGCAAGACTGTGGCATTTTGAACTCCAGGGAGAGTTTCAGCAGAAGCATGCCCATAGCCAAGTACAGCTGTACTGGCTGCAAAAATGCAGCCCAGAGAGAGAGGATCATTGTGGGAAAGTGAACTCTAATCCCGCAGACTCCATCACAACCCATTGAATCCATTTCAATATCACATATGCATTTCACAGGGTTGCTATAAGAACCAGATAGCTGAAAGTTAGAGGAGTTTAAATTTAACAAAATGTTTCCATCTTTAGTAAAGCAGAAAATACTACCAGCATTCCCCACAGTTACCCAACACCCTCTACTGAAACACCATTTTTTCACTGACTTGCTCAGGCACCTCAGTATTGACTGACTTCCTTTTTTTCTTGATTTTCCCAATTTTCCCTTTGCTGCTCCATCTTTGAAATCCATTTCCTTGACTCATACTGTGCCATGATACCATGTGTTACAGACAGAGAGCTCCATGAAAGCTCCCTCTGACTCCAGTGAGAAGTCCCCTAGGCAGCCCAGCCTCACCCTGCCCTGCTCCAGGACCCAGCTCCAATTTCCTGCCCTGCAGTCATTTAACGGTGCTGGCTGATTTAACACTTCAAGAGTCACATGTGAAAGTGCTCTGGCCATACCTTTCCTGCTGTATATGTGTGTATCCAATTTGCATACAAGTAATAAAGCAAGTAAACAGAAAGTCCTCATCACCTTTCAAGGTGACTTTACAGTCCCAGTCAAATTTGGCCTTTTGAAAATTTTCTTTGAAAAGTACACTATTATCTATGTGCATACCACCAGAAAAACAGACAGCAAATTTGCAGGTTTAGTTATTTGATCCCTGCAGAAACACAATCCTGACACAGTTTTATAGCACTCTGTGGAGTTTTCTAGCAATACTTCTTCCATCTCTCTAACAGACAGTGGAAGTGGAGCACGCCTCTTGTACGGGTGTAAGCATGTTTCCAGACTTTACAGCCAACCCACAGCTGCATAATATTAAACACAAAAGTAAATTATCATTCCCTATTGCACTATATGAAAGGGCAGAAGCCTCTGCATAATTCTTTTAACCTAGAAGAGAGAAAGTGCATGCTTTGAAAGCTGTTTTTCTTTGAAATATTCAAGTGGGTCTTCTGTTCTAGGTGAGTATTTACTACAGACAATGCTAAGCAGCAGAAATAATTCCTTCCACATTCCTTCATAATACAAATTCAGATATAAAACCACATTAGAAGTCAGTCTGATAAGAGCTTAGACAGGTACTTTACAAATGCCCAGCTGATTCCTCAGATATTTACAATAAAATAAAAACTTTTACTTGTTGTCTTGCTATGAATTTGGACTATGTTTGGCAGTTTTGTTTTGGTATTATACTATGTTTAGCAATTTGGTTTGGTGCTCAATAGCTAACCACAGCAAGAAACAAACAAACACAAGAAAAAAACCCCAGAACATTTCAATTACTTAATTTTACCATAAAACATCTACACACTCATGAAAAAAAAAAAAAAGCTCCCACCTTAAAGTAATTTATTTTTCTGCAGCTAAGGAGCATTTTGTGGCCAGGGGAAAACGTTCCCAAAAGTGCTTCTTCCAGAGCTTTGTGCACACTGTAAAAAACTGCCAGTGCCTGCAGAGGCTGTTCTCCTAATCACTTTTTATGCCTGCACTGTGCAAATGCTACATACAAAGTGGGTGAGAGTGTTTTTGAAAAACAAACAGAAAGATCATAGAAAGGAGGTTTACTTTAATTTGGATGAAAGCTTGAGGTATTGTCTGTCTTCCTCAAAAAACACAAACATCTCTCTACTAAATATAAAACATATTTTGAGGACCTGTAATGTGTTGCTTATTGTACACATGAAAGAGAGTATGAACTAAGCTTCACTTCAGTTTAGTCAAGATTACCAGGCCAGCAACCATCTTTTCATCTTTAGTTTAGCACTCAGTACTGTGGGGCCAGGTTTGCTTACCCCATAGACAGTCTCCATGGAAGTGTTTGTTTATGGGGAGAGAAAGCATCATGGGATTATTTTTGCTTGACTTTATAGGTAGTTGTGATGCTTCTCTGGATGCACTTTACATTTCTAATGCCAGTCCACATGTCCAATCAGCTTTAAACCTCTCTAGAACATACTTTCAGATCATGTTCAGAAGGACACAACACTGGCACTCCACACTGCCTCTTTATTTTTAAATGCTTCTACTTTTATGCCTGTGGGGAGAGGAGACAAGCCAGCCTGCCTGCAGAGACAGTGTTGTGGGCTCCCAGCTCCTGCCAAGCTCTGCAGCAGCCTGGGTTTTTTGCCTGGCTCTGACTGAGCTCTTGCTACTCACCCTCTCTGAGCACTGCCTGCTACTGCTGAGTTCACAAAGATCCCCAAATGAAGAGTTAAAAGCTGCACAGGATAGTTGGAGCAAGCCTGCAAAAACATTTTGATAAGCTTGTGTGCAAGTGAAAAGGCAACAGTACACAATAGCCAGGAGCCCACATGCTCTGCCCTGGGCTAGACATAAATTCTGCATCCCGCTTCTCTGCTCTAAGTGATTCCAGGTCACATCCATACATCATGGAGCTTTACTATTGTGCTCACGGTGTTTAAACTTGGGGCAGGAAGCAGCTGGGCTCCAGTGTATGATCTCATATGGATCTGGGCATATATTTCCATGGGAGCATGGTACAGCTTTAGCAGGCTTAATTTCTGCTCCATATCTATTTTTCTGCTGGAGAAGGAAATGCCACGTGGACTCTGGCACAGGCAGTGGAAGGGATCAGGCAGAGTATCTCCAGAGAGAAACAATGTGCTATAGAGGTGTTGAAAACCCAATAGCTACCCAAAATTCACAAAAGATTGACAAAGAAGTAGCACAGCACAGGTTCATCCTTGAACACACCCAGACCACAGGCAGTTTTACACAGAAGTGGAACCCAGGGCAGACCCGGGTCCCACACTGGAGGCTTTTCTCTGTCTGCTTGACACCAGTAATGTGGGCTGCACTGCACAGAGAGGTGCAGAGGAATAGAGGCATTGAGGAATTGGCACTGAGCATGGGAATGGGGCATCCATCAGTCTCTGCATGCAAAGCCTGGGAGCCAGAGGGTCCTCTGCAAGTGCACACCACATGAGTCACAGCACCCTGAAGTCACCCATCTATCAGAAGAGACTTTGATCCACAGTTAGTCACAGAATATGCTGAGTTGGAAGGGATCCACAAGGATCATGGAGTCCAGTTCCTGGCCCTGCACAGGACATCTCCAGGAGTCACACCATGTGCCTGAGAGTCTTGTCCAAATGCTTCTTGAACTCTGTCAGGCTCGGTGCTGAGACCAGTTCCCATTCCAGTGCCCAGACAGAGGGAAATATTAATTTTTATAAACTGACACCAGAATAATTAACATAAGTGTCATGAGAAGTTTCCCTAATGCCTACATGCACACTAATGTGCAATAGCCAGTAAAAGCAGCTGTGTTTTCACACAGTTAGATCAAAGAGGCTGTGGATCAAGAAGGTCATGGTTTGGTTACAGTGTCTAAACAACTAAATCAGTGAGTACCACTGGGCCTGACACCTGATCTCATTACCCTGATCTCACCAGCTCTGGAATTTAGTGACCTTCCCAGATCAATATTTCAAAAATGACTGAAGTTTTAGAGAATGCAGAGACTCTCACAGAGTTGGCTAAATAATTATATCAAAAGTCCAGAAAAGGGGAATACTTGTTTCCCCTTTCCTATTAGCATATGTTTTTCAATTGCTCTGGAATAGAGCACACACACTAATGGAGGGAGTAAGGATTTTCCTTTGAAATTTGAATTTGAAAATTTGCAATTTGAATCAGTATTTTTTTCTTTAGAACCTTCTGGAGATGTTATTTTTTAATCAGATTGGTATTACAGCCTCATAAATTTTTTACCTCATGTTTTCCAGGACTATGTAAAGACACAGAAGCTTTACTCCCCTTTTTTTTTTCTCATATAAACTGAAAGTCAGGCTCCTTGGCTGTCAACATTTGTTCACGTGCAATTGTATTTCCTTTTGCCAACTTTCATTGTAATACCATGCAAACAAGGAGGAGGAAGCCACAGTCAGTTCACAGCCAACATACTTTGTTTTCTATGCACCTAAACATGTTAGCCTGGTTCCAGCTCACAAAAAAGACTACACTGGCCACACAAATGAAATTAACTTGAGTTTCAATCTTCAAGCTTTGGGTTTTTTCTTTTTTTGTAATTTTGTTTTTCACAATAAAAATAACCTACTTTTAAAAATTTGGCTAAGGCTTCTTCCTTAAAGTTTTATTAGTTCTGTTCCACAAGATTAAAACTGGCAACAAAATCTCACAGCTTTATCATGAATCCCTCATTATTTGGACTTTTTCTGAAAACATCAATATTAAAATTGCATGACTGCATAAGCGAAGTTTGGGCACAGATAAAAAGCCCCAACCAGAGCTTATTTCTAGGCTTGTTGTTGCTTGGTAGAACCAAAAGCAGTCCCAAAGTCCTGAAACCTGTGAGCAAGTAAACACATGCTTATGGCTTGAATAGCCAAAGTGGGAGTCAGCAGGGTTAGGACTACCCCCCCACTCCCTGCCAAAAAAAAAAAAAAATAAAAAATAAAAAAATCATTGCACAATATTTTGGAGTTTGAATAAGGAATCTAAGCATTCAAAACCCTGCAGTTGTGCATTCTGCCGATGGCAATGGCATGCAAGCATGAGAGGCTTTCCTTGCCACCTGGAAAGATAACACCCACCCCCAGCAGCACTGCACCACAAACTGCCGTACCTTCGAGATGGCCAGATGGCTGTCTCAGCAAAGAGACAGGTCTTGAAACGCAAGGACTTGCGCCAGTGGAAAGTCTCCTGTTCTCCAAGAGACACGTTTGCTGCCAGAACTGTGAAAGATTCCCCCAACACTTCTGTTCCCAGCATTTTCACACACTGAACAGTAGGGATGATGATTATTTAGGAGGTTTGGCTGTTACCAGAGCATTCTGTGGAAGAGCAGTGACATTTCTACTGCTAACTAAGCTTCCCAAGCTTACCTACAATGCTGGGATATACAAGCCCTGAAACTGATCAAATGCAGTTAATCCTGCTGGGACTGCCACACTGACTTGTCTTCTCCAAGTTAAAGTGTATAAAGTGAATTTATTCTGCTCTGTATTTCAGAGTTCACACTTCAATTTAGAGCAACTTCACAGAGTTCAGGGGTGCTGCTCACGATTACAGCAAGGTAATAAAGATCATAATCAAGCCTTCCATGCTGCTAAGGTATTTCTTACTTGATCATGCTGGGAAAGGTATATTCCTCTCATCACAAAGGCACGTGTAGCTAGATACCACGTTGTGTAAAGATTATTTCTTCTGATGTGGCTGGCTCTTACTTTAACTGGGGCAGATGAGCACCCTTACAGACTAAGCATAAACAACAAAATGCTCTTCAGAGACAAAAACTAATTTAAAAGAATCCATTTAACTTGTGTTTGACAGCTAGAAGAATGCTGGTTTCTTGCTTGTTTTTAGATAGTGAGGTTAATGACCCTTCAAAAACAACTCCAAAATATGCTGTGGTGACATTCCATAAATAGTGAGAGTTGGGAGTTCCCTTTTTAATTTCTTTTTTGGTAGTCAACAGTAAGGGAAATGATGTTTTCAGTAATTTATCTCACTCTTCTTGTGCATATACTAAAGCAAAGCCAGAGCCCATATTCACCCGTGCCTCTGCTGAACTCCCCGTTCTATCTGGGGATTCCTTACACAAATCATTAATATCTTGGTGGTTAAAAAAATGATATGCTTACAGAATTAGTCTGTAAATTATGTGTAAAAGTTGGAGGTAAAGGAAATGAAGCTCTAAATTGAGAGCACAACAAATGAACTACTGAAACTACTGTTCATGTCACTGCTTCTTGTAATATCAAAAGAAAAAAAGAATGGCCGAACACTTGTTAGAAATGTGTCTATTAAGAGACACGTTTGCAAGAATCAGTGTTTAACACAACTTTCTTCGGCCAAATTTCAGTTTCAGTTTATACAGTTCTTCACCAGGATAAGACTTTGACCAATCTTCTAAACCATAATTCGGTTTACATCTTATCCTGAAACACAGTCAAGATTAAATATATAATAAATTCAGGAGCTGAAGAAACAACCAGACCAAAAAATGATGCATCATCCAAGACTTCAGCTGAGGACAATCCCAATTTGGATTTTGGCATCTGCAAAGAGATGCAAAGGAATTTGCAAGGAAGGTCATTGCTAAAGGAATGACCCTAATTACTGGCCTTCCACTTTGATATTTTTTTTAGATATAGCATGCACAAAAATATTTTTAAAGGGGGGGGGAGAGAGAGGAAGGGAGGGAATGGGGGGAGGAGAGGGAAAGAGGGGGAAAGGGGAGGGGAAAGAGAGAGGGGGTAGAGAGAGAGAGAGAGAGAGAGAGATGCTCATAGGAAATGTAAACGACAGCCAGCTAGTAATTGAAAGAAATAATAGTTTCCCATTATCTCTGACAGGCAAAGCCTAGATTTAATGTGAAATTGCAAGAACACAAATTATGCAAGATGTGGTTTCCATCTAAGCAAAAGAAGTCCGTTTGCAGTTTCAGAGTTGAATGCTCTCATTTTGGGACAACCTACTAGCCAAGTTTGACCACATGTATTCCCATTTGTTTTTTAACATTGCTAAAAATGCATTAGATTTTCACACAACTGTTAGTCAAAGCTTTGTCTGAATAGACATTGTCCATGCAATGCACACATTTAAATTAAAGTATATTAGTCAATTTGAAAACTGCACTACTCAGTGAGATAATACCCTGTAGTTTCAAATGAATAAGGTTTCATAAGCAGTTCACAAAGAGGAAGGATAGTGGGAGACTAGTTTGAATGAAATAAAACCTCTGAAAATAATTAATTACACCATCTACTACGAGAATCTCCTAATAAAAACAGAATGGTCAGAATATGTCTGAAGCAAAGTGGCCAGCAGATACTTCAGGGAAGGAATCTGGCCCCAGGACTGTGGCCTGGTTGGCCAGTAGGAAAGTGCTCTGGGCATGCTGAGAGCTGTGCAAGAGGACAGGCAGGCATAATTGGGCTTGGCAAGATTAGGTCAAGTGAAGCATTGCATAAACATGATTGCAGAAATCGCATCACTGACAATCTCCATCAATGTATCAGCAGGCTGAACATTCAGAGTTTTGCTGTCCTTGTGCAGATCCCCAGCTCAATAAATAGGCATGACCTGCTGAGCTGTGGTCCTGTGGCTCCAACAGTGCCTGTGCAACCTGCAGCCACTCAAGTGAGATACTATTCTTACATGAGGGAAATACAGCTGGCTCCTACCTCGGATCCTCGGATCCTGACTGGATCAGCAATGCACGAGGTGTCTTCACAAGGGAGAAGAACCATTACCACCATCGGAGGGTTAACTTAGATGGGTTGAAGCTCACGGCCTTGTCTCTGTCATTGGAAGCACTGAACTATACACTTGGGCTGTTTAAACAAACTCCTGCTCAAGCAAAGACTGAAAGTTCTCCCAAGCTAGTAGTGAACTGAAGTTCTTCCTGTTCCATAGTTTTAAAAGCTTGTACAAATAAAAATAGTAAAAAAAGCAGTCTTGGTCTTGGCCCATTATTTAGCACCTGGTTACACTTTAGTTCAGTTCCAATCAGAAACTGCTAGAACCTAAGGGTCGAGACAGAGCATGGGGAAAGCTGTGAAGGTTTAATTGGGTTTTCATAGATCTTTTGATATCCAGCCCCCCAAAATTCTGCAGTACTCCAGAGCTGCTCTCCAGATTCAGTGTGATAGGACTCAGTGATGTGCTGCTGTCAATAAGTACATACACTTCATGCTTACTTGCTTTGCCTAAAGTACAAATCATAAATAGTTGTATGTGACAAATTCCCCAGTACTGAACCTTCACGGCTGCCAAGCAGCATGCTGCAGAACAGAACAAGGAGGGCTGTAATTTTCTTTTCTTCGTTTTGTTACTTGACCTTCAGTTTTCCAGTTGTCCTTGGATCAGTGTGGAACTAAATTTAGTCTTTGTTCAGCATTATTTATATGTTTAACCCAAAGCTCTCCACATGTGTCAAGGGACTATCACAACACTCTTCTAAATTGTTTTAACAGCTTATTTTAAATTGAAAAATGTCATTTTTGAAAAACCATTGTCAATTAATTATGATTCCATAAACTCCTACCAGCTCTCTTGTGTTTTATAACAATTTGCTCATAGCCCACAAGACAAAGCCTCCAATTTGCTCAGAGAAAGCTCTTGAAACTGCCCAGCCCTTGAAAATGCTGACTGATCTTTAAATTAACACAATGATAATGATTTTGGCCACCAGCTATTTACAAATGCAATGCAATTTACAAATAAGACCCCCATAGATGGATGAGCTGCCTCCTTGGGGATCAACAGTCATGGGGGTTGAAACATCCCTTAGTTCATGGAGATACAAGTCATTACTTGGAATTGGAACCAAAACCCACTACATTCAGAGGGAAGTCATTAGTGTTTGGTTGCATACAGTAATTCCTCCTGAACTGAGCAATATATTTTTCAGTCAAAAGGTCTTTCCCAAGCAAGGAAAAGACAAAACAGTTGCTGCAATGATCCTCTGTTAAACCTTGAGAAAGGACATTTTCTGCTTTGTGGGGGGGGTGGGGAAGGGTGGTTCTGTAGTGCCTACATCCGCTACAGAGCTAACCAAAACAACAAAGAGCTGAGTGGGGGGACAGGTACAGGGGCATGCATAGACGCACACAATTTCTATCACAATTTCTATAAGAGAAATTTCCCCTATATCATCACATTCTGCAAACAGCATCAATTTTCTTTTATTTACATAACCAGTGTGAGCAACTTCAGAGAAGGATTTATGGTGCAGCTTGGGTTTCTGTGTGGGTTGCTCTTTTACTGTATCAATATTATGTTTAACAACATTTTTCAGTCAGAAAAATGTCCATGTGAAAGTTGAAAGGTGGGAGAATTATGTTCTCAGGTAAGAAAGAAAAAAACCCACAATATTGTTTTATCACTGATCTAAGCGAAGCAAGCCAAATTCAGCCTATGAATTTAAAGGGCTTGCACTAGTTAATCAGCTTATAGCTGTTATTTAAGGGTTCAGAATGTCTTGGATAATTAATGAGACAGGCCGTCCACGTAAACTTTACTTAAAATGGTTTTACATCTTACAGTCAGCTCTATAACTCAACCCAAAATAGTGTCACCCAGACAAACAATCAGAAAACAATCAGACACTGCTACCAAAAATTGCGACAAGATTTCCTATTGTTAACCACCTCCTTTAATTTCAGATTTTTCAAAAGAACTAAGCACCTAAAATATTTTACTTCTTTGGGGAAAAAAAACCAAAAAGTCACCTATGTTACAACACAACTTTCATTTCTTCTAAGCTCTGAGTTCAAACTCCATAGATACCGCAATCCTAAATGCTCAGACATAAGCAAATCGCCTTGGGAAACACTTTCACAAATACAAGTTTTTTTAAAAAAATTGATTTATGTGCACTTATCAGTCAGGGAAATTTCTACTGAACTTTTTTTGCTGCTCCCTAACTTTAACAGGGCAATTGAGCAAAGTAAACAGAACTCGGTTCTCACACAAGTTTGAGACCCTGTTTTAATGATTCAGCAAACTCGGGTTTAGGGCAAGAACCCTCTGATCAAAACCATCTCAGCCATGCCACACAAAGAATTGATTTAGAAGAAAAAAGTTCTTTTAACTGAAATTTGTTAATATGGAAAAGTGAACTTCAAACCAGATCAGGTACAGCCTTTGTTCTCCCAGTAGCATAGCAGAAATGGTATCAATTACTTGTCTTGCACTCCAGTTAAATAAATCAAAATTGTCTCATGTGCCCAGCCCTGTCCAGATGAGCTCTGCCTTGGAGAATGATCTGGTGCTGATGAGTGTGAACCTGCAGCCCAGTGCTGCAGTGACAGATCCTGGACTGCTGGGGAGAGACTGCAGTTTTTCAAAAACACAGAACAACACATCAACACCAGAATGAAGATATACAAGGCAAAACTGAGGCAGCATCATAAAATACAGTCAGGGTCAATAGCTAATGTCTCTGTTATAAAAATTCTATTGGTTTTACCCAAGGTTATTTCCTTAGCTGCCAGGAGTCATTTGGCTAGAGATGGGATAAGGGGGTTGCTTTGGGCACTGAACATGATCTATCCAATGATCAGATCACTTATGTTTGGCTGCTTATTTAGAAGCTGTTTGTTCTGAGTCATTTGCTATGTGTTTATATATGTGTAGATGTATACACACATGGATACTTGCAAGGTGTTTACATGAACGTTCTCAGGAGCTTTTTGGATGCAAAAACACAATATTTTCCTTCAGTTCTAAACCATGCTTTATCAAGATGACCAAAAGTACTGTAGCCAAATTTTACTGCCCTCCTGTCCCCCCCAGCTAGTTCCAAGTTCCTTCACAGCTCAGAGGCTACTCTTTTTGGCAAAAAGACAGCCCATTAACCCAGCAATGTTCAAACTTTTATCACCTTCCTCTGCCCCTGCAAGGAAAGATAGTACTCCCCCAGGCTCCAGCTTAGGAACATCTGGCTTGGCCACCCTCCTCCTGTACAGAAGCACATCTCAGGAGGGGGAGGTGAGCAGAAAGATTCTGCTGAAATAAGATATACCTGCAGCTGCACCTCTGCCAAGGGCTGAACTGCACCTATTCCAAGCTTCTTGTGTTCTTGCCATACACTTTACCTACCAGCTCCTCATCCAGACAACCCTCTGCTCTTTCCCCTGCATGATCTCCTTCCATGGTGCCTTGGGGTCTCAACTCCACCCGCATGAAACTTTTGGCCATCCACCTCAGCCTGTGAGCCCGTTCACCATGGCCAAAATAAAGCAGGAAAGCAAGAGGTGCCATCAGCCAAGGGCTTACAGCAGGCTGAAAGGGCCAATACCTATTGCCTTCCACCAATCTCATGCCTGCAACGAGCTTGTACCAGCCACAAAGCTGCTGCAGCACTGGAGAGGATTTCCTCGCTGACACGGACACATGCAAGCACACACAGGGCAGCAAATTCTTAATGAGCTTTTTTTTTTGTTGTACTCTCATCTCTGCCATGTTTATGAGACACTCAGCCTCCCTCAGATTATTTCTGTCCCTCATCCTCCCACGGACGAGAGTCCAAACCCATTCAGAGGGAAGAGGCAGTGGCTGTGACTGCAGAGTTCCTCCAGCTTATCCTCTAGCATTGCTAAATTACACACTATTAAACAACCAAGCATCTCAACTTTATTGGTAATCTTATTATTACAGAATTGCAAAGGAAAAATGGGGGGTTTGGGTGGTTTTTGTTTATTTTTTTTAATGACGAAGCTGCCACTGTCTGGAGAAAACCTGTGCTTTGCACACACAGAAAGGCACACACGTATTTCATATGGTGCATTGCAAGCTGCACAGAATAGAAAGCAGCTGGAGGAAAATGGCTATAGAGAAATGGTTCTCCTGGGCATCATCTGTTGATTTGTTTTGTTTATAGAAGGAATGAGATTTTTATCTCTGCTCAAAATATAAAATGCTTCCATGGCACTGAGCTCACTGCTTGGCTATGCTCTCACTCAGGAACATAAATAAAAAGGGGGAGAAGGAGGGAGGAAAAGGCTTTACTGCACAGAATCCCTAGCAATGTCAAAAATTAAATAGAAAATGTTCACCAATGACACAGTTAAAGCCTAAAAGAGGAATAAGTCACCAAGCTACCATGGAAATAAAGGTCTTCTTACCATGCATCTTAATGGTTAGAGTCTCCTAAAGTTGCGGAGGCAGGTTAGAGATAAACTACCCAAATCTCAGTTCTCAAATCCCACACTAAGTCCTGGCAGGATGAACATACTTGCATTGTAAATACACCAGTCCTTATGAGATTCATGGCCTGAGAAGGCAGAGGTTCCTACAGTCCTTTCACCACCTTGTGCCCACCGTTAAAATTCCAAGCTCATTCTGCAGCCTTGCTTAGGGAGGTTCCTCACTCCTCTGTGCCTGACACCCAAGATCTGATGGTCTCTTTCACTTAATAACAGACAACATTTCTGTGCCCTAGGAGAACATCAGATGGCTGCTTTTCCACTCAAATTGAGAGCACTTCCATTTATATTAAACAAAAGTTACATCTCAGGAAAGAAAATACATTATGAAACCACTGAATACTTAACTACTGCTAAAAATTTAAACTTTTTAAAATTTTAAAACACAACTACTGAGGGACACAACTACCAAGAGACACAACTACACAATCTGTGAGAAATTACCCGAGGTCTAAAACTTTCTAGTAGACAAACAAATTTTAAAATACTATTCTTCTGAAATAGGAAAGGCTCAAGGTTTGTTGCCATATCTAGGAATAGTTCTCATAAAACTGAGGATTCTTTATCTTTATACCACCTATTCCTAGCTCTGAAGAGGAGGTAAGAGAGAGCAAGCCAGATACATGGAAGTGAAGGCTGCTGAATATTACTCCAGAACAACCCTGTTTCATGAACTACAAGAGGGGATCTGAAGCCTTTCTGGAACCACCAAGAGGTGTTTGCTCATCTTGAAGCTGTTGGCTTCCAACCTGAATGGCTACTGGGCAGCTCTTGGTCATCTCAGAGTCCCAGACTGAGTACAGTTCATCATAGCATTCAGAGACATTAATCAATCCAGTACAATAGTGTTACACTCACTGAAATCTATCCTGACATAAATATGCAGCTTCCCAGTTTTGCTACTATGAAGTTTATCCTGAGAACTCTGTTGGGAGAGATTGCTTCATCTCAAGCCATGATGAATATTTTAGAAAATCTTAAAACAGAGATTTGTTAAAGTCTTTGGAGAACAAATAGATCACATTGCTATTTTGAAGACGGAAGAGGGCCCTTGCAGTTTTGACCACCATCACTCTCTGTTTGTCACGCTAGCATGCAACCCACTGAAGATCCTTCAGCTGCTCCTTCCTCTCCCAGGACGGCTTTATTTCATGTCTTTCCCACATTTCAAACCACATGTTTCGACGACCTCTTCAATTGTTATAGCTCTGCTGAGAGGGTGTTTACATAAAAGCTCTTTGGAGCTTTTTGGATGAGAAACCACAAACATGCACGCACAGATTACATCAGATTTATTGTCACCGAGTAAGTTAAAACAATACTGAGGGTTACAGGTTCAGAACTCCACCAAGAGTTCTCATCCAAGAGCATTCATTCAGCAGGAGCTTGTGATCATACAATTACCAATTACTCATCTCCTCTAAAGTCCACTGCCTTTTCATCCTTCCCATGCCCCTCAACTCACAAAGAGCATCACAAGGTTTTTAGTGGCTGAAAGGAACCATTCTTTCCAAGGAAGTAGACTTTACTTTGTCCATACAAGCACGCACACAGCCACTGCCCCATTTCCTACTCCCAACATACATCTCAGTTCAGCTCCTTTCTTCCAACCTCAATTTGCCTAAACATACTTGACCTCAATCTGTAACAACAAATTCATATGGAGTCATATCCTGCTGTTCCCAGTCATTCTTTCCAGTCCTTTCCCAACCATTGCTGGGCATCCAGCTTCTTTTCCTACCCAAGAAAAAAAAAAATATAACAAGTTTTGCCCTTTTCCTTGTTCGTTGGTTCCTTGCTCCCCCCAAAATCTTCACAGGTTCTGCAGAACCATGAAAGCAGCACCTAGCCAGGAAAGAAACACCAAAGGAATGGATATGGAGAATCTCCCACATGCTAGATAATCCCTTCATTAAAACTCTTGTATTCCTATTGACCTGCACATCACTCCAGTCATAGATAATGGATGTCAAATAAACAAGTAAAGCTTAAAAGAAATTGTCACCAGTGTGAGCAATGCCATATAAAGCAAGGGAAGGAAGAGGCAGACACAGAACATCATTTTCTCAAGCTCCTCCAGTATTCCTGGGGAAGTGAAATAAATGCATATCCAAACACAAACCAGAAAATATTTTGAGCTCTTTCAGCTATTTCACAGCAGTTAACACATACTGAGCTCATGGAACAGTAAACTTTGTTTTCAATAGGGAAAAAAACCAAACCAAACCAAACCAAACCAAACCAAACCAAACCAAACCAAACCAAACCAAACCAAACCAAACCAAACCAAACCAAACCAAACCAAACCAAACCAAACCAAACCAAAAAAAAAAAAAAACAACAAAAACAGAACTAGGGAGATAAGAGAAAGAAAAATCTATCTAAAGATTTTGGGTGTGTCAAGGGGAACTGATAAAAAACAATCTCTCAATAATATGTCAATATTTTAAAGCATTTTTTAGACAGCTCCATTAAATACTATATAAAACTCCCCTACAGAAGAGCAAGGCACGGCAATCAAAGGCATCAATTACCTGTGAGCCAGCAGTGAGGACAAAACAAACATTGGTATGGATGAAATCTCAAGCAAAGACAAAAAGGAGTGAAGAAGAATATGGTCAATTTTTTTAAATGATGCGAGCAACGTCAAAGGAGACAAAAGAGAACATAGATCTATATCTCAGCACTCTGAGGAGTTCTAACCTGTCAAAACTACAAACTGTTTTAACTTTTCATTTAAGAGGGAGAACAGGTGGGCTGGCGAGACACTTCGTGTGCTCTCTGAAAGTGGAGTGACAAAAATCCACACCTTGGAGCACAGGAAGAACAACAAGCCCCCCCAGTGCAGGGCAGTTACAGGAACTGCAGTCTGCACCTCTGGGGTTCAGGGAAGAGCAGAGCTCATGGCAGTGTTTCTTATCTTTGCAGCAGACCTGAGAGGGCCCTCTGAGCCTGGCAATTAAATGCATAGGCACAGCAAGAGACAGACCCAGTGCAATGGATGGAGTGCTGCACTGCTTGCAGAGTCTTCTCTCTGAGGAAGTTGTTTACATTGCCTTCTCCCACTATCTAATTTCAGTTCCATTTAAAGCACCACCAGCAAGGTATTAAGTTCCTCTTGTTCCTAATACTGTCAGTAGATGGAGGCAGGAGCTCCTGGATGATAATCTGAAGTACCCAAAATCAGTTTGAGAGGGGCCCAAACAGCCCCAAGTTAAACAAAGCAACTTGCCCAAAGGCAAAGACCAGATCAAAAGTTAAAACCAAACTGCTGGTCCAGAAGAGCTCAGTGAAGCTCCAGAGCAGGCTCCCAGGCAGAAATTGCTGGATGGAGAAGTCAGAATACTTCCCTCCCTTGCTAGTCTCTCCTGCCTATGCAACCCAGCTGAGACCAGAGCAGGCCGTTCCAAGCCCCGCAGGAGGTGGAAGCAGGAATGGGATGTCTCTGGCTGAGTCCAGCTCCTGTTTGCTCTTGAGCCATTTGTGTGCATTATCCAGCTCTGCAGCTCACTCCACTGGACATGGATCTGGAGACCATAGCAGAACACAGGTAAATATACTTGTTTCTTGAAAGGAAGCCATCCTATCCCTGTAGGTCTGCCTTTAAATACTATTAAGGCTCCAATCTCCACCTACTAAAACCAAACTATGCTTTAATTTGGGCTTTGATTGGGAAAGGCATGAAAAAGTTTAGGGAAAAAAAAAACCACAAGGAATTAATAGACTGGAGATTGAGTTTTTTACATAGAGGTTTTAGGGTGAAGTGCACCTTCACAAAAGCAGAAAACTCAGCAAAACACTTGAGTGCCTTCAAATAAACACTCCTGAACATGTAATCTCTAAATTGAAAACAAAACAAAACTTGAGTAAAGACAGTTTCTGACTTTGTAGTGCAGTGCAACAAAGCAAAACCAAAGCTGCACGGCACAAAAAGCCCAACACTTTTTTGAATAACCAAGGTGTTATAACAACCTCTGAGGATATCCCAGAGAACCTAGGGATCTGAAGCTGCAATAGCAACAAGAGAAAACTGTTCTGCTTCTTCCCCCAAAAGTAAGATAATTTTGTTTACCTAAAAGCAGCATAATCAGGCCATTCATTCTGGATGATCAAATCTACATGAATCTACTCTGTTTTCAGAGAAAAAAAGTATTTATTCATATTGGTATGGCACTTTTCCAAATTATAGTTCAGTAATTTATTCTGCTCCTTCTCAAGCTCACCTAGAGATGCTAGATTTAGCTCAAAGACAAGGCCATATATTGCACAGCTGTGGGATCAAAATATGTTTGACACATTAGAGGGAATTCCAGATTCTCTTGATGTGAAACTGCATGACAATTCAGAATCTTTTAGGTTTTCTTCTGTCATCAACAGCGGTTTGCTGATGTTTCCTGTTTAGTCAGATCCTTCTAGCTTTCTAATGAGACATTCAAATGAAGAGGAGGGAAGCAGAATGATTTCCACTGATAATGGCCATTTTAGGGAAAAAGGCCAACCACCAGCTGGGGTTAACAGAATATTAAAAAACCCAAAACTTTCCAGCCTTCTGACCCTGTAAACCTGATGCTGGTTCACTGCAAACTGAGAAGCTACAAGGTTGTAATAGGGAAAGTCTCATTAGGGACCATAACCTGACATCCTAGCTCAGAGGTCAGACTTTGCTGGTCAGAAGAATGTGGGAGAGAGAGACAAGTCCAGCAGGCAGAGTTCAGCAGCAGTACAGGAGCACCAGCCCCTTAGCACCCTCTGTCTACAGAGCTGCACCTTCTGCCAGAAAGGGAAATGAGCAGGCTTTGATACCTGAGCATTAGGATGCCTCTCTGAACCTCTCACCTCAAAGCCTGACATAAAAGCAGAGCTGTACGTCTTTCTGAGTGTTTGTTGATGCTCCACACCCAGGCCTGTTTCCAGCCATCATGGTCCTAGCAGCCCTGTGCTTTTGATGGCAGCAGTAGCAGGTGGAAAATTTAGGGCCTAAGTACCCAGAAAGGATGCAAGTTTTGTACTGCCTGTCCCTGAATCTGTCCAGAAGTATTATCTGGATGTGTTAGGGAAAATAATCTACTTCCCTTATGCCTACACTCAGACCATAAACCTAGAGCTCTAGCTGTCAAATATCTTTTGTAAATAGTGATCTTTTGAGGGGGAAAAAAATGGTCCAAGGTCTAGTATTAGGTGGCATTTACTTTAGAAAAAAAAAAAGTTTTAGCTAACTCAACCTTAAACAGCAAGATTCTGCAAAATCAGAATGAAGATTTTGCTGGAGAAAGATTACCTCTAAACTTTCTCTTTTGAGCCCTTTCCAAAACCACAGATGTAAAGTAATGCCAAACAAGCAATGTTATTGAAGCCACCTGTATGGAAGTACTACCTTGTCCTGAGATCAACTTCTGATGTGGTTTAGTACAGGTGTGGCACCAACTAATGAACTCTAACACGTGCCCCATTGTCTAAGTACATCCCCCATCTAACTGTATGCAAATGACTTAAGGTTAGAGGAGGAAAAATATTAAGTTTAGTTTTCATTCTTTTTTATCAGAGACTGCAAATTCTTTGGGTCAGGATTGACTGGTTCTGCACTGTGTGGGTAGTACCTTGATTTAGAGAGACTCCAATCTCTTGGTCTCTATACTTGTCTCTAGCACAAGTAATCAATATTTCTTCAATGTAAAAATGACAGCTTTCTGAATTACTTAGCTTTTCAGAAGCAGACAGGAACACCACTAGTTTATGTTTTGCTATGTTTGAAAGCATGCAATTAGACAGGGATCTCACAAACATAAACAAACACTCCCATCCAACCTCCATGTTTCTAAAAAGCCCCAGGTTTGTTTAGACAAGGGGTTGATAATCCAGTTTGAACACAGGTATCTGAATGCTGTGACAGCTTCTTCATAATGCTCAACTTACGGTACATTAAACTTTAAAGCAAGATAAACTCCTGCTTTCATTTTATCAAACATCTTCCCAGACAGCAAAAAGAAAGACACAAAGCAATGTTTGCAGCTACATGGGATATCCATGGGATATCCCACTCAGCATATGTTTGAAATGAAAATGAACAATATGTTGCATAGATACACTACTGTATTTTTCAATAGAGAATATGACTGGGATTTGTAAATGTAAACCTCATTCTTCCCTTAAGAGTTTGGTTTTATTTCATGCCTAGAAAACCCCCATGAGATTCACAGAGATTAGGCAAATAGAGACAGCAGTGTTTGCAATTGAGAAAGAAAGTGCTCTTAAAAGAAACTGCTCCGATAATCAGTTTGGGTGGAAGAAATCACAGGGGAGGACACAGACAAGATATTTTCTAGGAGCACTAAATGTTGTGCCACTGGTATTATTGAACTTTGGTAGTTAGCCATATTATGCCTGTTTGTGGTCAATAAAGTAGTAATCTGTCTATCACAATAATAATGTAGCAACAGACATCCAAGAATCCATGATAAGAAGAAGGCAAGAAGAGACTTTTACCTACAGAGAACAAGTAGCAAGAATGGGGAGGGTAGCAGATTACTAAATCCTTCAGGAGTGGGGGATAGTGAACAGGCTTGAGCAGCCTCTTAACAGATGACCAAAAAAACAACTTCCCATTCAAATCCAATTAGACTATGTACCCAAAAAGCTTCATAGTTCTTTCTACTCCCAACATTAAATAACTACTTTATAAAACCTCTCCTTAGAGCTGACTTAAGGTCATGTAGAAGACAAACACTGAGAGGTTATAGTTGCTTCCACTGATTTAAAATTGACACATTAGACTACAAGCATCACCTTCATATTACACTGATGACAACGCATGAGAAATCAGAGATGTGCTCTTACATGATTTGTTATAAAGAGTTATTGATGATCTTCATTGTACCATAAATAACAGCCTAAAAATTATCAAATCGTCCAAGTTTCTTCCTAAGACTTGCATCTTCCCTATAAGTTTATTTTTATGCAGCTACAGCCTCTCCTCCCTTTCCCAATCAACCCCTTCTCCTCTCCCTCTTTCATATGACCTCACCATACCCAAAAATGTGAAGAGGTCTTATCGCAGTTTAGCAAGATACCACCTGCCAGCTGAACTGTGACAAATCCCAGCTGGCCTTACAATACCCACACTAACAGGGACTGAGGCTGAGCCAATGGACAGCAGCTCAAGGCTGTCGTTTAAACCACTGAGTACCCCCATCCAAAAAAATCACGCTAAAGAAAGAGCTCAATAACATGAATGTTGCCATCACCATGTTCCTATTCTAGTCTGCATTAGATCTTTTGACTCTCTCCTCTACTTGCAACTGCCTTCTTTTGAGCCTTACTAAGCCTTTTACAGCCAAAAAGGTGGACAAATGGCCTGTTCTTTGTAGCCACAGAGCAGTTGACACAACATGACCCCAATCAATCATATGTTACTACCATAACAAAATTTACAACAGCAAATATTAATTCCTCCCTTTCCCCAGGACTGTCCTTCTGAAAAGACACAATCCTGGCAGAAAAAGCTAAAAAAAGAATAATTCAGTAGTTATTAAAAAATTTGGATAAGGCTCATTAAGAAAACCTCAAAGGAACCTTAAGAGTTATTACTTTATTATTACTCCTGCCATACACAACACTCATGTTTTCTAACCCCTAGAAGAGCCAGATAATCAGATACACAACACAATTGTAATAAAAACATTCTCTAGAATTAGAGACCTGCATTTTTATTAGCAGCCATTTTACACACTGTTTAAATAATTCCATGAACCCAAGGTTTCAGTCATGAATAAAGTAAGATGTGAGCTTGCATTGAGTTTTACTGATTTGTTTAAACACGCAGGCAGTATAAAAAAACTTTAACAAAATAGACTCAAATTAGAAAGTTGACAAGTTTGAACAACTCCTACACTTGCAGATGTGCTTCAAGACATTAACCTTACAGGCTCAGGCACTGCACTTTACTGAGATAAATAGATGTGAGCAGCTCAGCCACCAGGCAAACCTACCAAGAGCCCATAGCTTATTTCATTGCAAGTTTAATAATGGCCAGCTTCCCCTTGGAAGAGTGATCTATAGGCACCTGTATTTATTAAGCTACTTAAAAATAAACTTGAATCTGTAGATCAACAAGATTGGTTAGTAGTAACCATTGGCAGTTACAAGTATAAAACACTTTTCCCATATAAAACTTCTTTCTGCTTCCTTTTCTTGATGCTTTCACAGAACTCAGCCAGGAAAGCGGACATTCTGAATGGGGTGTCTCCACTGTTAGACAATTTCCCACCTCTAAGTTCTGCTAATTTGAAATGTTTGAAATTTTTATGGTAGGCATTCAATTCAGCAGTAACTGACCACAGCCACGAGTCTGGTTTAACTCTGCATTTAGAGTCAGGTTTGTTAATGGCAAAACCAAATGTGCACTAAACCACCATGTCTTAACTTCAAGCAGAGAAACAGACTTTCCTAAACTGAACCAGAAAATGAGGCCCTGGACAAGCACACACCAGACAGTACCTAAGATTTACAAGGAGCAGTTCCGGGTCTTTGGTGATCTCGACACATCCGGACACGCTATGTGGAAGTATCAGGCTATTTCAAGTGATTCACACATGGCCAGATGTCACCAGCTGATCTGCTGCTTTTCTGAACTGTGGATGTGCCTCTGTCTTCCCTCTCTCCCCCTTAAGCTCCCAGAGATGCACAGGTTTACAGCTAAACAGCATGGTCTTAATGAGCTAGAGCCACCGCTCCTCTTCCCAATAAAATTCAGAGGAAGTAGGACTTGGATGTTTGTGATGATTCGGGCAGATCTTGTTAATAAAGCAGGCTCACGCACCTATTTGATACAGCAACACACGTCAAATATGGGCTTGACTCTTTTTATTCTCTCTAGACCCTCCTTGGACACAGAAGGAAGTTGAACAAAGCTCAAGGTAAAAGAATGACAAAATATATGGAAAACAATCTGTCACTTACATTGCTACAACAATTGTGCAAAAGTCAGGGTGTCATCACTATTCTCTTCTAGATTAGCTTTAGATTTTTGCTGGATTTTTTTTTTTTCCACAACAGTCCCTGAAACCTTTTCTTGAACACTCACACAACTGAGAAAAAAAACCCAGCTCTTTTACTGGAAGGCAGGATTTGAAGAGACATGCAAGTAAAAAGTCAGAAAAACACTCCCAGTTCTGCTAATACAATTTCTGAAATAAATTGTCAGGACAAGGGGGAGTTTGTTGTTTTGGTTTTTTTTCATTTTAGCACAGCTCACTGCAATGCCTACTGCGCTAGCCATTAGGGCTCCTGTTATTCTGAATTGTGTCCACTAGTCAGTGTGGAAAGAACAAGAGAGGAAATTCAAGCAGCAGTTAAAGTGTCTGTACACTTAAGCCAAAGAACAAGTGTACAGCACAGTAGAGAAAAGAGATCCAACAAGTATTTGGTTTCTTTCTGACCAATGTTCCTACTGCCCAAAGAAATAAATAAGAACTCAACAAATAAGTTCTTACCTTAGAAGACAATTTTTGTTAGCAGTTGGTAAAGCACTTACAAGACAATATTGCAAGGAGAGAGTTCTCTAAAAGCATCATGAGTTTTGTGAGTATTTATTGCACTCTCTGCATCCATACCAACTCCCCCTCCATTTCCCTCCTAGGAAATTACCTTCTAGTTTCCCCTCATGGATAAAAGACTCTACAGATGCTGGCAGTGCTTCAGCAGGGCTTGTGTCTGATGTGCAACCCATCACACCACAATCACTTACCAAGACAGCAGGACCAGGAAGACTGCCAGCAAAGCCAGGGTGACTGTGGTACTGTTCATTTCTAGGGAGGCAAGTGCCAGAAGATCTACAGGCTCCATTTTCCTCCAGTACAGCCCAAGCCTTCAGTGCTGTGTGCAGGGGAAGTCCTCTGCGAGGGTTGATAAAGCCGTCCACAGCTAAATGAATTACATCTGCAACAAAACAGGAACCGAAAGAGCAAAAACATGTCAAGCACAAACTGCAACCCTTTCCTCTTCTCATCAACTGCACTCTCTGAGACAGAACTCAAAGGTCCCCTGAATGGCAGAATGTAGCAATTTCCCCCCTCCCACTGTTGTTGACTGTCATGCCAGTAAATATTTACATACCCACTGCTTGAGACATCAGTGTTGCTGAATAGGTTTTTAGACCTTAAGTATGGGAAGCTGGAGAATATGTGGGGAAAAGAAATGGGGAGGACAGTCTGACCATGTTACAGATCGTGGAAGAAAAGTATAAAGGCACTTCAGGGGTGCCCTGACATACAAACAGTGGCATTTTCTAAGGTAACTAAAATAGAGCATTTTTGCAATATAAAACTTCATTATCACTTAATTTCCAAGCTGGTTGTATCTTGTAAGAATGGAACAAAGTAAACTTTAAATTACCACAACTAAAAGGAGGAATTAGAGGAAAACTGGTCTAATGGGACTTCTAGAATGCATATAAAGAAAGAACTAATGAGCAGAAAACCACAACTTTTTGGGGTAGTACCAGATCCATAAGTCAGCATCCGCCACACTGGCGAGTCCACAGACAGCACTGTTTGGCTGTATCATCTCAAGTTCATGAGGACTACAGCAAATTTTCCTGGCTCAGTGCACTGTCCCCCTTGGAGGTATCATTAAGCAATCTCTCCAGAGATACTTTGGCTACCCCTACATTGTATTTCTAGCATCAGATTTAGCACCAGTATGGTCAAATCTAGTATCTCTGCATTGTGGCACAGTCAGGCTGCCACAGCCCCTTGAACAATCTGCACACAACAGTCAATATTTGACTACAGTTCTGGAAATGTTTTGTTCACTTTATATGAATTCTTCAGCTTTCTTCCACATTTTCCTGCCTGCAAATCTCAAGCCTGTTTTAAGCATCTGATCCAGTCCAATTAGAAAGGTAAACCAAAGAATACACCTTGAAGCACTCTACAAGAGAAGTTGTACACTAAAGTAACCAAATTCCACGATCAGAAAAGTCTTCAGGACAACAACAACAGAAGCAGCAGCTTGCAAGTAAACACCTCTGCCCATGACAAAATTCCCTGAACTGTCCAGGATTATTGTTACTTATGAAACTATAAATTTTTCAGAGTTCCCACCCATCCCAAGCAACCTATTTGAAAGATAAGGAAATCAATGCTATGCAAAAACCTGGTTTGTGAATTATATGGTAACCTTGAGAACCAGAAATTCTGTAAAATCTGATTCTCATAACAGACCTGATGAAGAATGGTTTCTTCTCTTACAGCCCCAAGACAATAGCTTAGATTTAATGTGCAAGGCTTCTCCAATATCACTGTATTACATTTCCTGCTTTCATCAGAGAAGTTAATAATATAGGTATCAAAAAAGTAAAGTCTCTAACACAATGGAGTTTAATTTTAAGAAGATTTGGCTCTACTCTAACTGAATCACTGCTGTTTTGGTTCTCTGTGCTTCACAACTGCATTAATTTCCTTCCAGCCTCATATCCTTACAGAATAAGTAAAAGGTGTTAACCAGCTCATCAACTCCACAGAATAGCGACGTAGCTCACAGAAAACCTTGCTTCAGGTATTAATAACTCCACTGCTATTCTAGGGCAATAACAACTCTGTGGGTTTGCTGCTGCTGCTGCTGTTCTCCAAGAACAACTGCAACAAGATTCAAGACACAAGGAATTAATCAGTGTTGCAAGCTAATCCCAGCTAGCAACCAATGCTGTATGACTTTCAGAAAAAGAAAAAAAAATAAATCAAACATTGATATGCATCAAAGTCTTTTCTAAAAACTAAACCAATCACCAAAAGCATTGAAGACAAGAAATAATATTCCAATTTCACTAAAATTCATTTGGCTTTTTAATAAAAGACATTTCTCTGCACATAGAGGATGAATGTTCTCCTGTTAAAATCAACTGCATGATCCTATCAGCACACACAAGTCAAGTACAGAACTCACTTGCTTTCTGAGAAGCACTGGAGTCTTTTCCCAGTCACACTGAGAGATGAGGTATGAACAACTCTTGAACATATGCTTAAGAAAGAAAATAGGATCTCACATAAAAATTTAGTTTGGAAGTGAACACAATCAAGCTTTCTTTTCTTTTCTTTTCTTTTCTTTTCTTTTCTTTTCTTTTCTTTTCTTTTCTTTTCTTTTCTTTTCTTTTCTTTTCTTTTCTTTTCTTTTCTTTGTTGATGGTGGGGTTTGTTTTGTTTTACTTTTTAAGCCTCATCACCTGTTTCTTGCTGAAGGATTTTAACTTGGCACTTCCAAAGTGTGGCAAGCATTGACTCTAAAACCTACCTGGAGCCCTTCTCATCACAGAAAGATGCACTTAAAGTTATCTTGAAGTTAGGGACCTGAGCTCTGTGAAGAGTCACATAAATCACATGATATTTGTGGGGGGAAAAGGAGTCAGGGATGCAGAGAGCAATGAAAACAAGCTACTTATCAGTCCTGAGAACTCTCTTTACTAGTTTTTCACTAGTGAGAAATATCATCATCATTAACACTTATTAGCACAGATATTTTTCACCAACCTCCGAGTTCCTTTTATGGAGTCATGCTGGCCAGTATAGTAACAGTATCAAAGAAGTTGAGAGACAGATAAAGCACTCCCTAACCGCGCACTGCAGGAAGCCAGAGGCAAGCAGAAGAGAGCCTTTTCCTGTCAGGCTGCTGCAAGTCAGCAGCTGTGCCTTCATCTGCATCCACAAGGCTTCCCTCAAGTTGCATCTACCAAGCTTTGCAGCTTCTTGACACGGTGCCATCCACGCTCTTCTCTTCCATAGCAATTAAAATCCACAGATCACCACCTTGTTCATCACAAACAGATGCTGATTGAAATCTACACTGAACAGACCCATCTCATCCTTCAGTCCCCACCACTGCCTGGGAGCTCCCCAGCAAATGACAGGAGTGCAGTGCTGAGCAGCCAGAGCTACAGCCTGCACACATACTCAGAGCAGTAGCTATTAAACAGGGAAGTACACAATAACATTCAAAATCTGAGACTGAATTGTTCCTCAACTGAAAAAGAACAGAAACCTGGCACCCAGACAATCCAGATTTTACAGGGAGCCTTCATGCCTTAGAGCCCTGAGTCCAGTAATATTTTCTGTAAAAGCTCTTCCAAAACAATGCATTTCAACATCCAAAGGAATACAACTGTGCCTGTGAGCCTCGGTAATGCTTGACATACATAAATATTGTTGCAACATGAAATAGAGAGTTTATTAAAAAGCAGGATTATAGACCTTCCCAGTGAACCTAAATCACATTAAGGATTTTGACCTGTCTTCATATCAAATGGAAAGTGTAGTCTCATATTTCGGGACCTACTGACTACACCAGCTAGACTAACCACACACTCCTGTTAATGACCAAATTCAATTTCTTTTGTGCTATTCTACCTCATATATTTTAGGTCTATAATAATCTAATTAAGGCTAAGCCACACCAACTTTATGATAGATGAAGCAAGTCCAGGAAGATGTTATATTTTAATTTGATAGAAGTTTGTGTCTATAGAAATTTATAGCACAGTCTTCAGATCAACAAAATTCTGCTACAGACAGCTTAGCCACAAAATACTACAGACAAATACCACAAAACAGCTTAAAAAAGAGATTAATCAGGGACTAGTTTATGTATAAGCTTTAACAAAATGTATAAGTATTTATGATAATAATTTATCTTAAAGCAAAAACCTTTCCAGAGCCAAAATGAATCCTCAATTTCTTAAAGTTGGACCAATAAAAAAAATTCCAGAGGCACATTTCACAGAGGTTTTCTTCTTCTTTTTTTTTTTCTTTTAATTTAAAATAATCTTAATATCCAAAGTACTTTGAATAATAATGTTTTGGAATAGAGGGATTTACAATGGCCATCTGTGACTTAATTATTGCTATCCCTGTTCAAGCATTGATTAAGCAGTTTAATCAGATGATTCTATACTCCTGCATGATAAACTATGACAAACTACCCAACAGACAGACCACCAAGACATCAGAGCCTACTAATAAAATCCTGCTCTACATTCAAAACAGACAGGAGCAGCAAAAGGACACCTTGAGCTCATGGAGATTCTTGAGTCACCTTGAAAAAAGTTGCTCCAGTAAAGTGGATCTCAAAAGGCAAACACAGTGACTGTAAACCACACTGAGGAGGCCACTTTGATGACACTTCTGACTGAGAAGCAGAAAGACACACTTTTACACTTAAACTGTTTTGCCAAGTCAGAACCTGGGTTATATTGACCTAAATGCTTCTCAGGAAACAGGCATACAGTTTAAAATTCTAGGAAAGCTAAAATATTATGCAAACTTGTAGTTCACCAACAAATTTAATCTTAGTTGCCTGAAAGTTATGGTACTTCAAACACATTCAGTATCTTAGAGGCTAAAAAACTCATTATGCTAACTAAATGTAGTGCCACTGTACCGAGTACCCTCTAAAGCAACAAGCTGTGAGATATCCTAGTTATTTCAAAGAACTCATCTTAGAAATAGCACAGATTTGTGGTCAAAAGGAATGACAGTTTCTTCCTCTTGCTGTGAGAGTTCGAAATGAGTTTCTAAAATAAAGTTATCTTTCCTAATAGTGGCATTAAGATCTTGCAGCCCCTGTGAAATTCCAGAGAAAGCAGAAATTAGTATAACATCTGCTGCCCATCACCAGGCATTTCTAAGAAAATTGACTTTATTAAATAATTGGTAACTAGTTTATATTGCTATAGCTTGCTTTAGAAACATTGATTGATTCAAGCAATCCTATAATTTCATTGTCCTATAAACTTGACTGGAGATAAATAAGGATTTATGTTCACAGATCAATAGCTCCACATTCACAACAAAAGTCAAAAAACCCTTTCTACACTAGTCTTGTAGTTGCAGAGAGACATAAAAACGTTTGCAAAAATATTATGGTAAGAGCTGTTAAGTTCCATTTTTTTTTCTGAAGCTTAGTTTTTAAACACCATGAAAAATACTTAACCTTCTTTGTCTGATTGAAAAGCTACTCCATAACAAATTCCAGGCTTGAATTCTCCAAACTCCATTTTGCTGCTGGATGACAGGTCAAAAGAACTGTGAAAAACTTAACAGAAGTACCTTGTTCTATAACTTAATTAAACAAACTTATAGACTAATACAATGCATTTATCAGTACCCTGTAAAAATTCAAAATGACAAATGGGAAATGCACCAAAGGTCTCAAAACCCTTGAACCTCAGACCAGGTAAAGAACCATTCTTCACCTGAGAACTACCACTGTTTTTTTTCAAGTATCTCATGCTCCCAAAAGAAATTCCACAGATGTGAATGGAGAATGTGCCCATGGGTTATGGCCTTCAGCCTGACAAGCATGGTAGAATTCTCCCCATCTGGGAACTGTGGGCAGTATCAACTGTCCCTTTGTACTTTATCTCTAACTGTCCAAAACCAGAGGGTTCGGATGCAATTGCCCCTCTGAGATGAATAAAACAGCAAAAAGAGAGAGTAAATGAATGTGCAATGTATTAGATGATAAAAGCATGCCAAAACCAGAACAGGTACTACATCTCAGGCACTATCACCACTAGTCTCTGCACAAAAGAGGCAGTAAACTGGCAAAAAGGAAGAAGAAAGGGGACAATGAAGCAAGTCAAACCAATACTATTGCTACAGCAATGGTTCTTATACCTCAATAAACCCAGAAGCTCTTGGTTTACATGTAGAAATGTAGAAATGCAACCCGACTGCAAAGAAACTGAAACTGGCAGCAAAAGAAATCGTTGAGGACCAGTTCTTCAGCCATTCATTAGTGGCATCTATAGAGCCACTTCTTAAGATGCAGAAACATCCCTTCAGAGGACACTCTCCTGGAGATCACCAGATGCAGGGTCTGGTAATGCTGCTCTGACTGCTGCAGATGTGGCAGGGGAAGCTGTTGCGCCATTGCCTTTCTTGCTTTTGAAAATGTTCCCCATGACAAGCATTTCAAAATGACCATAACTGCACTGTGAACAACCATGATGAGTGTTCTCAGATAGCAGTAAGAACACAAAATGTATGGGGCACTGGAACACACAAAGCTGGGACTGGAAGACATACAGAACCTTCACACTATGGGGCAAACGCAGGGACAACATAAAGCGCCTTGAAATGCCTTATTTTCACTCATGCCCCTATACAGAGTGTATTTGCTGCATAAATGTATGCATCACATGATGAATAATTCTTGGTAGATCATGCCAAATATTCCCAGAGGCCTTCTTACCCATATGAAAGGGAGCACAGATAACTAACATGCAAATTGCAGCCCCCTTATACATGGCAGAGAAGTACATGCAACATATGTATGGCTTTACTCTGGTTCAGCCTTTTGTGCTTTCCTATTAATTGGGCTTTTTTGCTGCAGACCTTTCTGCTGACCACTTGTACACTAATTCACCAAATCAGAAATCCCTTCAGCTATCTCATTCTCAGCAGATATGTTGCATCACAGACATGCATAACCGGTGAGGGGAGAAAAAAAAAAGAAAAAGTGGGAAAAAAGAATTATGCAATCACAAAACCAGCACTTCCAAATCTCAGGCTCTTTCTGAACTCTTGGTTTAGTTGAGTTTTTGCTACAGCGCTGGTTGTTCATTTGTGCATTTGTGATAAACACAGGCTTTACTGGGGGCAAGGACTGTCAAGCTCAAAGCAAGGAGAAGAGTGCTCAGAAGCTGTGAAACTCAAAGGATCATGGCTAAAATACTAATTTAACTATTTTAATTGCTCAATTTAAAAATGCATGTTTTTCCTGCAGTCTCATGGATCTGAGAGTAAATCTGTGATTTCTGAAGGCTTGAGGTTAGCCATACTTGTAAAAGGGCATGAACCCAATAAGGTGACCTATTAGCCAAGGGAAGAGAGGTCAAGTGGAAGACTAAATAACCTGACGTTATGAGTTGAAACAGCAAGAAAAACTTAAGTCTCAACAAGATTTCAACCCTGCTGACACCCCTTTTAACTTCATCTCTCAAAGTGTACTAGAGTTGGGATCTGAGCCTAAAGTTTACAGTGTCCAGCCTCCTTCTTACCTTCTGATACCTTCCACCAAGCGGCAGATAAGCCCAGCTTTATATTGTAGCTGGGCTAGTTCAAAAAGGAAATATGTATCCTTCTCAGGGTATGGGGAACTTCCTACTTATGAGCCTGAACTCTGTCTGTGGCAGCTCTGGCTAACTAGAAATTCCCAGGGACAATGGGAGGTTATGATGAGCTGTAATTCAGAGAGGCCTCAACAGATGCATGTGAGTATTTTAAGAGTATAGCAAAGAATTTTTGGAAGTCTGGTGCGGGTAGATGCTTTCTGTCCTCATGTGGTGCACTCAGCTCTGTGGATTGAGAGCAGCAACTCCAAACATAAAATATTGGGTTTTTTTCTCAGTATATGTAGCTCCGTTGAACCTTATTGGTGCACTGAGGGTACACTGAGAAGATTACACTCCTTAATGTGCAGTTACAGCTGTACTGTAAATGCAACATTACACGCTTTCTATTATGGTTCAAGACCACTCAGCTCTTCGAGACTGTTATAAAACTCAGAAAACAGGGGTTTATAATGGAAATGCTGAAACACACAACTCTGAAAACCCCGGCAGAGAGGAAATATAGCTATAAATTCAGTTTTCTTTTCCAGCATACACATTGGCAAGTTATGAATAATATCTATTTCTACACTTAAAATAGACAGACACACACACTGCTCAGAGTCACCTTTGCTGTAAAGGTGGAAGATAGAAAGAGCTCAGAGTGGAAAGACCAACCTTTCATCTTGTGTTTTACAGAGTTACTGCAACTGCAATGATGACATAAACCCAGCAACTGAAATTTAGTAGCCTGTGCACCAGGGCTGAATTTTGAATGCACTTTTTTCAGAAAGGATGAGTTATTTTTCTATGGTCAGCAAGAAAAAGACATGAGCCCCCTTAACCCCCTCAGCCTTCTTTGTTTTTTAAAAAAGACTGGGCTGTCAGTATGCTTTTTAAATGACATTTCAAATCAGCTTGCTAACCATTAAAAAACAGATATTCTATGTATATTCTCTTCTGTGTATAAACTGGTCCCTATCTTCTTAAAACTACCAAGAAGCAAAATTTGGACTTGTAATTACTGGATTTGCTAACATAAAAAACCTGCTCTGTTTGGCAAAAGAAAGATGGGTAGGCAACTGTACTACCACTGTGGCTGAGGCATTTGGAGATTTCTTCAGATATTAATAGCAACTGCAGAGGTGGTTCAATATAATCCCATTAGCCACATCATGCTGTGTGATTTCTGATGTATATGAGGAAAGGAAAACAAAACCGACACAATTGCCCTTTGGGAGGAGTGCTGACGTTGGGTAAACACGGGAAATCCATGCCTGTTTTAAATATTGCAGCCTGACTTTTCAGATGGGGAAAGGTGGAGTAGGGAGGTCCATACTCCTTCAGCACCAGGAGGGAGGGGACAGAGGCCCCCACCACTGCTGCTGCCTGCGCAGGGCTTGGTGCCACCACCACCATCCTCCTCCTCGGTCACCTGCCCTGCCCCTGGGTTTCAGCAGCATTCCCAGCCATCACACTTCTCTGGAGACATTCTTGCAGGAGTTCTGACACCCTGGCTTAAGTTACCATATGTACTGTCTGTGTACAGGGAACACTCAAAACTCAGCAAGGCTGCATGCAGGTACGATCCCTGGTTTTTATATTAGTGCTGTTCACATTTTAGAAAATTTTTTGAATGTGTAGGGAATGCTTTCAGATTCAGATGCTCCTATAAACTAATTTCTATTCCAATTCAGATAACTTAATAATACAAGTTATTTTCTATTACAAATATATCAGCAGTGCCACTAATCAATCTATGAGGTACATGAAAAACTTCACCGGGAAAGCAGCCCATTAAACCCCCCCATTACAGCTGCTGGGATTTTTAAGGTAATGGATTAAGTGGTAGAAGGTTTAGAACTCCCTACCAACATCTCTAACACTAGCTATATAATCCTCATTTCAGATCTGGGGGCACTGCGTTTAACCTTTCTGCGTGTTTGTTTCATGAAGGGCACCAGCTCTTCAGCTTTCTGCCGTATGACAGCAGTCCTGATGCCATGGCGTGCAAACCCCACACACCCAAAACCGTACATCATGCTGACCCAGAGCTGCCAAGCCTCTCAACAGGCAGGGAATTGCCTCCTTGTCCAGACCTGTTCAGTTCAACATTTGGAAACTTCTGTAGAGACCAACAGCAAAGTTACCTTATTGCCATTAACAGGGCAACACAATTCCCAGCAGAACTGAGAACTGCCATTCACATCTTCTCTTGGGTGACACCTTTAGTAGGAGGGTCTCCTGTCTTCACTTCCACCTTTTTTTTTTTTCTTTATTTACATAGGGTCTTGCACCAGTAGCCTTAGCTAAAAACTCCCACTCTGCCAAAATGTTCAGAAGTGTTTTACCTTACCCAGGAAGCACACAAAGCCATTTCTCCTTCCTCTGCTATCTGACCACCGCTCTGTTTTATTAAGCAGCAGGGTAAAATGGAAACATTTCCAAGGATTTTCACTGTAGTGATCTGAACAGCCTGAAACTTTGAGTTGCCTCCAGTTGAGCAAACAGCAGATACACTGGAAGAAATGTACATAGTCTATTGCAGCCACAAATGCAAAATGTGTATTTGTCAATTTCTCTCTACTAAGACCTAGAAATTCAACTTAAAAGGAAAAAAAAAAGACATAAAAAGCAAGCTTAAATTCAACAAAAAGCTGGATGATATAAGACCCTTATTCACTAGAGAAAGACTTACAGCCCCTTTAGGGGAGTGGGATTACTATCCTCACTTTTTCTAAGACTGAATGATTATTTATCCCGCTCACCTAAAGGAACCAACACATTTCACCATGGCTGCGGGGCAGAATGGCACCTCTACCTGATCCCACATGCTGACACTGCAGACAGTGTCGCCAGCCAAGCCAAACTCTGATGATTTTGCCCAAGGATGTGCCACAGGAACGGCATGGCAAAGCTTCCCAGCCAAACGCACGGGGCAAGGAGGACTAGGATGGACCACAGGATTTACACAGAAAATCCCAGGAGATCCTTACCTGCAGAAGTCTCCCATGCCTCCTCCAGCGGTTCCTGGTTGGGGTGTCAGCCGCAGCTGCCCTGCAGCAGCCTGAGAGCAGCAGTGGGGCGCGGAGCCATCGCCGCCTCCTACGGAACAAACAGGTGCTGGCATTGCTGCCAGGCAGGGCCACAGGACTACAACTCCCAGGAGTCCCCGCGCCTCCTTGCCCCGTCCCCCTCGGCTGTCTCCCGCCACGCCCTCTGGGAGCTGTAGTTCCACCACCACCCCCAGCCTCTCCGGCTAATATGCTCTTGCTGGGAAAGGAGGCTTTGCGTGGCCGCGAGGGAAGCTAACACGCTGAAACCCTTAATATATTTATTTTTTAAAAATTCTGTGTATGTATGCCTGCATTATTAAAAAAAAAAAAAAAAAGCACAAAACTCAGCAAATATTTTTGTCTCCAGCGAGGGGAAAATGGGAAGTTAGTGTACTTCCAATTGTCTTTCTGCTTCTGGTGGGGGTTCTTTGGTTTGCTGCAAAGGGAGAAGGGAAAAAGTGAAAAATAAAAGCTCATAAGCAAGTGTTGCCAAACAGCTTTGCAAAATCAGATGGGAAAAACTTAAATTTTCCCACACACTAATTAGTTAATGACTGGCCTCAAGCCTGAAAATGTGTGGATACTTAACTGTATCCTCCACTGAAGTGAATGCAATTGAATCTCATACTCCAGTTGTTCCAGAAACTCAAGGCCTCTAGAAATTATGGTTTAGTAAAGCAGAGATTTTAAAAGTAATTAAGAGCTCATCCACAGTGGGAGTTGCTGTGGAGTGGGTTCTCTTGTGTAACTCCCTTTCCCTGTGCTGGACATGTATTTCACACTAACACTGCTTTACTCTGAATTTGTTTGCCCTATTCAGGCTTTCTGTTCACAAGCTACCTTTGCCCACATTGATGGACTCATGCAAGGTGAGCCTAAATTGAATGTTCTGTTTTTACCTTGTGTTCAAGCGTTTGTTTAGGTATTTGTTCCCAAAACCTAGACATTTCTTTTGAAAACTAGAGGTGAAGTTTCTCACACAGTCACTGCTGCCCTGAATTTGGTAGATCAATAGGATCACTAAATGCCATGAGACACACAAAAAAAACCCTTGGGAGCATGGTCCTATTTGCTTAACTGTGAATGTTTTTCTAACACAAGGCTGTGCAAAGGAGAGAAAGTTCTCCTTTCAGAGTAAATCCTGCTCTTAGTAATTAGGCCATGTGGGTAGGAAGTTTTAACAATACTTCACAGAGAACAAAAAATTCATAATCTGTTCAGAATACAGCAAAATCTTTAAAGTTCTGCCCAATTTTTATTAATTCCATATGCATAAAAAATATCAACAATGTTAATGTACAATGAGCCAGAGAAGTTTTACCAAGACCAGTACGTATTGGATATATCAACAGGTCCCCTTTACTTGAGGTGAAGAAGAAAAGGAAAGGTCCTAGGTAACAGGAAATAATAATACATGAGTGATGCAGGAGGTTTTAGTGTCCAGACAGGTGGTACCCATAAAGACTTCTTAGCTTCTATGCAGGACCATGCCATGGCCATCTCTGTGCAGTTGCAGGGCAAGGTTTCTAAATGAAGAAGACTTCCCAGACAAGGAGCACGTGATGTAGATACTGAGTCCTGCCAGAACTGCAGAGGACCCACACTGCTCCATGGCTTCTAGCCCTGAGACACAGCCCAGCTCTGCACGGGACTGAAGGGAAGCTGCAGAACTTCTGCACCCGAATCAATCCACTGAAGGGGTTCTGGATTCCATCTGGCCCAGGGAAGGGTTTAGCTGCTTTGTAAGGCACTACAACTCATCTTGTACTTCTAGAACAAATTGGCAGCATGTGAATAGCACACTTAAGCCATAACCCGGATAGGCCTTCCAGGATAATTGAAATTCTACAGTATGTGACTTCTTATAGTAAGTTTTCATAGTCTTGCTAGAAAAATGTGAGTTTTAACCTAGCACTTTTTATTCCAAGAGTTCTGAATAATCTATTTTAATGCAGGTAAGAAAAAGAAAAAGAAAAAGAAAAAGAAAAAGAAAAAGAAAAAGAAAAAGAAAAAGAAAAAGAAAAAGAAACAACAAAAAAAAAAAAAAACCAAAAAAAAAAAAAAAACCCCTTGTTTTTTTGACTTCAAGTTCAAATTATAGAAGATTTATTAATCACCATCATGCAATTTGTATCAGAATGCCTGTATTAAAGCAGATACATGGAAGAACTGGAATGGATCACTTCTCAAAATCTCATGGCATTAAAAGTGGAGTTATGTTTGCTTTCCTTCTTTGTTTTGAACTCTCTAGCACTTGTTTGACTGAGGCAGTCTCTCTTACTAAAAATGAGATGTAAAAGAACTAATTTTGTGAATTCACGGGGTTTTTACTGTTTCCAACAGGTATTTTGCCAGTTTCTGACTTGCATAACTACAACCACCATGAATAAGTCTATTGAAACTGCTAAGGTCCATCTAATGTTTTCATCTTCCTACTTCCCAAAACAATAATGTCCTCAGACATCTATTATTTGCAAGAATTCACAGATAATATCAGAATATAGAGGAAGAATGGATAACACGGCACAAGACCTTCTTATTGTTTCACTGGAATAGGGAAATCCACTGGATCCACTGTAAACACTGGTCTGACGTTGGCTGCCCTCCTTCCCTCCCTGAGAAGCCGACTGATGCGGGGAAGCTCAGCCCGCCCCATTCACCCGACTGCCTGTAACCCAGAGCTGAAAGACTTGCCCTATGTAAGAGCCACAGCAGGATGAACATGCTTCTTTTCCCATGCAGGAAAGAGATGCAAATTCCAGGTGCAGATGATTTCCCAAAAGGAGAAGGCAGGACAAGAGGAAAAAGCATGTAATGACCATGGTGCCAGAGCTGAAAAACCCTTTCATAGAGGAGATCTGAAAGTATCTCCATGTACAGAGAAGAGTAAAATTCATAATGCCATGCAGGCTCATACATGGAAAAATCTTCTCATGTTGCTTTCACATTTTGAAAAAATCAGAGCTTTCCTCAGCCTGTTCTCTTAAGCACCGAGTAGGCAAGTGAAAAATGGAGGCAGCTGGTGCTGCCATCTCATTCCATCCCCATCAGTATCCCAATGTGCTGCCTCAGGGGACTTGCAGGGTATTTCCGTTGGGTTTGGCTGACAACAGGTGAGCAGGGGAATCAACTTTCCAGCCAGCCGATCAGGTAGTAAATGCACGGCATGTACAGCACTTAATTGGTAACTTTGATGACATACTAAGAGACTAAAATAGAGGGAAACCCATGGGAAAGCAGGGATCCAAAAATAAGGGTTGTTCTCCCTCCTGTGTCTGGGGCAGGCTCTGCTCTTCTCTCCCTCGGCACTTGTGGCAGATGAAAGGAAGACATGGAGGGAATCTGGGCTGGGGAGGAGGACAGGAGGGTCTGGATCCCTGCGGGCAAACGGCGGCGGCTCCGCGTTGCTCTTGCCAGCAGATGGAGCAGGGCTGGCACGGGAAGGGTGAGCGATAGGAGTGGGAGGCCTTCCTGCTTCTATCCGCGCCTGCCCCTCTCCCAGGAGCTTCTGCTGAACTAGACGGTCTCCCCTTTCCTGCTGGAGGTTTCTCTTTCCCTCTCCTGGCAGCGGATCCATCCCAGAGGTCTCTCTCCATGAAGGTAAGCTTCTGACAGGGCAGCCTCCCTGCAGTGTTGCCTGCAGAGAGCTGAATACAGCAGTGAGGGCTGATGACTGTAAAAGCATCTATCTCTACTCCACTGGTGTCTGCGTGTCTATGCTCACGTGTCCACAAACACCCACTCTTCTGCTCCTAAACTGCAGACTACTATGACGTGAGTAGACAGAGACCTTCTACATACCTGTGACCATCTTCCATTTCTCCTGAACGGGTTCAGTGTCATTGTCTCCAGCTGTCAGAAGGATTATTTTCCACTCTTGTGTTTCTGCTGAGTTTAAGCCAGGATCAACATGAAAGATAGATATGTTCATGTCAGGTCAACAAATTAAGCCTAGTGAGCTAAGAATAACCAGATTCCAAAGGTGAAAAAACAGGTAGGGTAGAAATGGAAAAGTACTGTTTTTCCTGCTTAGCCCTGGACATAGGCATGAATGGAAAAGCCCGATGTAACCCTCCACCTCCCCTTAGAGTTCCTCTCCACGACCAATTCCTCTTATCCCCAACACCCATTTCTTCATTCCTTTAATCTGCTTTTTTGGTCAGATTGTGAGACATAGATCCTTCTGCAGATCCTGAACATCCTATATATTTCAGGCTCTTAAAGTCAGAGATAATCGTGGTCGTCCCTGGATATGCACCCATCAGTGTTGCTCCCATCCCAAGATTCCTGCAGATGTGGAATCACATCATAACTCACACAGGAGTGGGAACAAAAAGAGAACTGGCCACTGCATTTTCATCCACCAGTTTGAAGAGGACATGTCAGAGTCCAGCTCAGTGTGCTGTGTCAGAGAGTCAGTTCTGCACAGATGACTCCTCTGCAGGTAATAAAATCAATGCCTATTTTTTCCATAGATAATTATATATATATATATATACACAGTAAATGTGGACAAAGTGAGTGATCCATGTGTCATTTTATGAATATTGCACAGGCACTGGCTTGAGAAAAGACAAGCAGGCTCTGATGGGTGGGCAGTGCTCAGTTCTCATTGAGCATTATAATCAGGCATTTTAATGCAGATGTGATGCTGGTAGGGCATCATTCAGTGCACATGAAAAGGCAAGCATACAGTAAATCCTACAGAATAAATACTTTCTGGCTGGCAAAGGGAAACATTTGCAGGTAATTCCAATATCTACGTCGCATTCTTCCTTATTTTGCCTTTCGATTTTCATTATTCTACTTTTTGGGATCAGCTCATTCTTTGTCAAAAGAGTTGGAATATTTTGTTCTTCTCTTTTTTTATTGTTGTTAAAAAGCAGCTCTTTTGTTTATGTCACATATATGATCTTCACCATCACTAATTAAGACATCACCTAGTGTTATGCTCATAGGAGAAAATCCAAGCTTTGTAAATGGGAAAGTACATCAGTGTCTATTTTGCTTTGTATTAGTCTACACATTTGAAGACAAATGGAAGTTGTATAACCCTGGTATGTTCCAAAACTGCCATTCTGGTGTAATATATTTTAGTCTGTTACAGAATAAAACAGAGATGACTGAAAATCCTAAAGCTCATACCTGAGAAAGAACACCAAGAAATCAGCATGGATTGTAATCTTTCTTGCACATTTTTAGGGGCAGAAAGAGATTTTGGTGCAGAAAATGCCTTTGACATTAATGTTTGAGTGATCTACTACATAGACAGTAAAGAATAATATTTTATCAGGTTTTTATGGGGTATTAAAAGTCCGAGGTGGCCAAGTTTTCTAACGAAAAAAACAAAATATCTCAGGGTTTGAACAGAGGCACCATCTGCACCAAAGTGACCCCAGACTAATTGACTGTGAGTGTGCATGTCTTTGTGTGTGTGTCTGTGTGTGTGTACACGTGTGTGTGCACTTCAGAGGGACATTCTTTGCTGCAGTTCCATTATAATTCCTTTAAATATTTATTACTGGAATGTAAATTCTGCTGAAAGCTGAGGCCTTTGCTTTGGAAAAAGTAGACAATCACCTACCATGGGTTTTGTCGCTCAAGTGAAAAAGCCAAGTCCATTTTGGAGAAACAAAAGGATTTGGTTATATAAACAAGTCACTGCACTGAAGTATAAGAGTGGGGGGAAAAAAAAGACCAAAAACCTGCTGACTGCTGTTTGAACTACTCCTTGGCTACGTGTGAACTGAGGTTCTGCAGATCTAGCAAGAAGCAGGAGCAATATTAAAATGAATTGGTTACTAATAGTGGAAATAGTCCAGCAAGCACATTTACAATATGCAGCACTAAGGATGGCTTTGTTTTCAGATTCATTTGTCTTTATTTTCAATGTAAAGTATTAATAATCTTCTTAAGGAGATTGGGGATGGGAGAAAACATTGGCTGATCACCTTAAAGGCCAGGAAAATAAAAAAAGTTCTCAGGTTGCTGGATGAAATAACAAACTGGAATAGGTTTATACTTCTTACACTGCTATGAAAGCTTTACTTCTAGATCATTTCCAGACACCAGAAAGTTATTAAAATCCACAAAGGGAAAAGAAATTCTACATTTATATGAGCTTTAACACTTATTTTGGGACTTCAGCTTGATACTAGTGTGTAGGAGAATAAACTTGTAATGTGAAAAAGCTAGTCAGAAAGAGAAACCAAGGACCAGTATAGTATTACAAACACTTGGGAAGGGATTTATCAAATAATATTTGGGGTTACACTTTATTCTGAAGGGTCAAAACTGGACCAGACTGCTGTGGATAGTACCAGCACTTAGGCTTAGGTATTTGTATCACTTTAAAACCCTACTGTCATTTCAAGGATATAAATAGGCTTGGAAAAATCAGATTATTGGAAGGATTAAATTGGGATCAGTGTCAGTAATAATATATTCTTTTGTGGTGACACCAGTTGAAACAGGGAAAGTTTGGGGGAGGAGAGTAACATTGCCTATGGATTGTGTGGGAGGAATATAAACAAGGGGAAGGAGGGTTAAATAGCACAGCTCTCATGTGCCCAACAGGCAGGGTATACATAAGGCCAGAGAAATTCTCCCTGGAAATAGTATTGGCCAAAGACCCTCTCTCACCAAAAGCCAGTAACAGTGATGGAGTGCCAAAACACATCAGTCTTTCTAGTTTGTCAAGCTAATGAAGTCTGTCTGTGTGCTGCGCTTCCACACTTCCAGTCCCACCACCCAGCATGCTCTAAGAGCCACAAAATCATAGAGGAATCATAAAGGAACTTTATTTCCTTTTTTTTTTTTTCAATCACATTGCCTGCATCTTTTCCCTACAGTGTCGCTCCAGGCTGGAAAAAAGGCAGCAGGTATCTGGCTGCCCTCTCTCTGGGGATTCTGAATTATCCCAGGCTGAAGAATGTCGTTTGGTGTCCAAGCACCAGCCCCTCCATCACCAGCTCAGTGCAATTACCCCATCCAGCCCTCATTCAGCCACTCCCAACTGCAATCTGTGTAAGTGTTGCCCACAGAAGAGCTAAGTGAGCAGCAGCTAGCCTAGGTTCTTTATCATTGCCCAAAATAAATTTCTACAAGTACAATCAAATTTATTTGGCTCTTTTGGATCCAGAATGATTTTGATAGCAGTGACTTAAATTTGGTGACAGATTTCCCACTGAATTTTCTTTCAGCCAGAAACATGGGCATAAGGTACACAAGATACCTTTCGGTGGCTGAGCAAAGAAAGCATATTTAGATTTGTTTTCCATCTTGTCTTTTAGAGAAAGTTAAAGATTGGATTTTCAGTCTGGAGCTCTCTAAGTGAAATCCTGCCTCCCTGATGAGCCATTTTCTGCTTAATCTGAAGATGATTAGAGGGCTAGAGCACCTCTTCCATGAGGAAAGGCTGAGAGATTTGGGGTTGTTCAGCTGGAGAACTTATAGTGGCCTTCCAGTATCTGAAGGGGCCGTATAAGAATGATAGAGACTGACTTTTTAGCAGGGAAAATAGCAACAAGACAAGGACCAAGTGCTTTAAATTATAAGACTGTAGATTCAGACATGATAAACAGAAGAAACTTTATGCAATGAAGGTGGTAAAATACTGACACGGGTTACCCATAGAGGTGATAGAGGCCCCATTCCTGTAAACATTTATGGTTAGGTTAGATAGGTCTCTGAGCAACCTGATCTAGATGAAAATGTCCCTGTCTGTGGAAGGGAAGTTGAAGAAGATGTTTAAAGGTGCCTTCCTACACAAAGCGTTCTCTGATCCAGGATATTTCCCTGGATAGGAGTCTTTATCCTTCCTCTGCCTGTTGAGTGGATGGTGCTGAGAGACTGATGGCAGTGCATCTCAGGTCTTTGAGCAGGTTTCTATAAATACACCCAACTAAGCAAGATAGTTGTGAGAAAAAAAGGAATGCAATGTTTCTTGGAGTAAATAACACTTCAGTTATACTGCCCAGTGACAGAAGCAAAAATCATAGGGTGGGCAATTCCCAGCATTGCTCCCAGATGCTTTTCCAAAGTTTGCTTTAACTCTCTACAGAATTAATTATTTGGGGTTTTTTACTGTTGAAGAAGAAATGGTTGATATTTGGAATTGTGCATTTATAGCTTTGTCTCTTCAGAGGCTTCCTCATAAAAGTGGTTCTTTTCACATTTCCCATTGGAATTTTTCTTTTTCTAAACATGCATTTAAATTTCTTTCTCTATTTCTTTAGATGTAAAATGCAAGCCTCTGCATGTACAAAAAAGCTCACACGCTTCTCTTTTCTTTCAGCTTCCCATTTCTACTTCTGTTCAGTTAATTACCCATTTATAATTATTTCCCTCTTTATTTACATGGGCATGTATTTTCCCTGGGAAGCTGTTGCCTGGTCCTTGGGAGTCATTGTAACCTGTCTCCAGCCCTGCTTGCTCTCTGTGAACCTTCTGGCACCACGGAGCAGCTCTCAGCAATCAAGGGGCAGGATCACTGGCTTGCTTGGCCCTGGGAGCTGAGCACTGGGTGCTGGGCGCCCATTCCTTGTTTGCCAGCTGCACCTAAGCATCTGGAAATGCTCTACCATCCCAGAAGAGCCTGGCCTCAGGTGGGTTGTGAGGCCAGAAACCACCATGGGAGCAAAGCAGGAGGGGCATGTGTGACTTGGAGGGTGAGGGAGGGGAGGGCATCGCAGCATTGCAGCCTCCATCCCTTCATCTCCCTCTGCTGCTGCTCTTCCACTGAGGAAACCAAGCTGGCAGCAATGGCACTTTGTGCTTCAAAGGCCCCTGACAAGCACGTCACTGCTATTTGTGTAATGGGCTGAAATTCTTGAGTGAGCAGTGATACATAAAGGAAAAGTCTCAGCATAATTACTGATCCTTGCAGCTTTTCATTCCTGAAAATTTGAGGGTAAGGAAATAGCTGTAAGGGTAAGCAGAAGATAAATGTTGGTTCATGGCACATTCCTTATTTAAACATTTTCAGCATGTCCCAGGGTTGCTGTCCCATAGGCCCGGCTTACCAAGAGTGCAATTCCTTTCTTCTTCATCTCAAAATCATCAAGCTTTCTCCTTGGACATCAATTAGAACCATGAGAGCTGATCAAAAAGAAGGGGGGAAAAATTTTACACAGACCCTCTATCACAATTTCCTTTCTAATTTTTTAATTTTCATATTTTTAAAAACTAGTTTTGAACACTTCCTTCTTGAGGTTGTGAGAAAATTTCCCTTTAGCCTCTCATAATCAAGTACTAATAGAAACAAAATACATCCCCTTCTACATCCACATTAAAGAAATTTATGCCTGTCCCACTTAAGAACTAGCTGCTGCCATGACCTGCATTTTTTCATCTCATCTCTACTATCTTGTGGGTTCTTATTAATTTCTCTGCAGTGGTAGAAATGGAGTTCCAGGCACATGTTTTTCTCAGAATCAGGCTGAGACTGACTCTCTGGCCACAGCTTTGGTCAAGTTGGTCAAACGGTTGATTTTGTCTGAGAAGCAAACTGTCTCTTTAGTACCAGTAGCCAGAAAAAATTCTTCCCATCAATGCCAGCCAGGCCCCAGCAGCCCTCTGCTTCATGGCAGGTTCTTTGTCGAAAGAGATCAAAGCTTTCCATACTGTCTGACTGGCACACCCTCTGTGACCCTGCACAGGCTGGGAAGCGGCACTTCAATTGATTTCAGTTCTCCCAGGTGACACAGTTTGCTGGATTTTGGAAAACGTTCTATGGAAAGGAATTCAGCAGCAGCTGGTGTGCAGGCCACAGGCTCTGCGGGCTCTGCTCCCAGTGCCACCGGTCACAGCACCGGTGCCTTGGGTCACACACCAGCATGAGGAGGTGGAAGCAGGATATGGAGATGGAGCAGGATCCGAGATGGAGCCACAGGTGCCAGGTACAGCCTGGCTGAGCTCACAGGCTGGGGTTGTTCCACAGCAAAACACAGACCTCCCTTTTTCTCAGGTGCCCCGCATCTGAGCATAAGCGAGAGGACAAAGTCCCCAAGTTGAAGGGCCAAGAACTAGGGTGGGAAGAGCAGAGTCCACATTCAATAACTTAGCTGCTTATCTCAATATTGTACCTGGCACCAGAGATTGGAACTCCATAAATACCAGTGACAGATAGTAATTAGCACCCCACACGTACCATCAACACATGATCTTGCCACTAGGAAGCAAGAACAAGCTTTTCATACCCAACTGGCTGAGCAAGCTTGAAGGTGAAAATAACAGGAAGATGTAAAAAACACTGTTTGAAAACAAAGATCTTCCTTTGGAGTCAAACTTTTAAATGAAAACAAAGCCAGCAGCCTCGTACTAGTAGCCTTTGGCTCCCAAATGCCCTAAGTCACTTTATATCTGGCTGATAAAAGGGTAGTTGATTGATTCATTACAGCCAAAGGCTCAGCTCCTAGGAATGCATGGTGCTCAGTATTTTTTCTGGGATCTCTTTGATCTCTGCTGGAGGTTGAGGAGCAGGCTCCAAATTATAAAGTCTTTTTGGAATTATATTGAGACCATTTTTCAGAAAAGTCACTTTCAAGTCTCCAAGATTCTCTCTAGAGACATAGGGGTGGTGGAAAACTTCTAGCATGTCAGTTTTATCTGAGGAAGAGGAATATTACCAATCTTAAAGGGATGGTAATCCAATCACATTTGGACAAATACTTGAATGTGGACCTAAGACCTAAAGTTTTCTACAGACTAAACCTAAAGCACAAGTTTCTATAAGGGTATGTAGAAGCAATAATAGATTTACAAATCTCTGTAGATCAGCTAAAGGAAGACAAGCATCCTACACATAGCACATGGGAGAAACTCCACAGCTCTATTTATTTCAGGTTAACAAAACACAACAGAGGTATGGCATTGGCTCTCTACCATTCCCCCTCTACAAAGAGCCTTTCCCGTCCACCCTTGTACCTTGGAGCCCAGCAGGTCTTTCACTTTGTCCTGTCTGCCAGATCCTTGTCACATTTGCCAGGCTGCTGGAGAGCTCCTGCCATCAGAGCAATGGCTGAGAGTCTGCTGGAGTCTGGGGGTCTCCTCATCACAGATGGTGGTCAGCAGGACTGGAACCTGCAATTCAGTATCTGACAAGTGCTCTGGCAAAGCAAGTCATGGAACAAAGAAACCTCCTTCAGCATAACTCTAATACTCTCCACAATAGAAATAGAAACATGGAAGACTCTACATTCGCTGACTGCGTTTACCCGAGCATTACAAAATATTAAATAGCATATTTAGCAAAACAAGAGCTCTCAGGTATTCTCTTTGGTAGGCAATTGTCAAGGGCAGAGCTGCATGTCGAGTTTGTATCTGCGTTGAAACCTCCACTGACTTAATTAGAGTAAAATGCATGAAGTGTAGTCATTATAATCTGCTTTGCAATGACATGAACATATAAAAGCCATGTTCATACGATAGGAGTGTCCAGAGTTTTCATCCAAGCCTTTGACAAGATTTGGGGGGAGAAGAGGGAAGGAGGGGAGAAGGGAAGATCGTAAGAATTGCTCAGCTGATATTTCTAAAACCCTTGGAAACAGCCGCTAAGTATTTTGCTGCCTCCACCCTTCCCAGCAGTCTCATTATGGTAAGTAATGTTGCGCTTATTTGAAAACTCAGGTTTTCATGAGGCTGGCTGTGCAGGAGAGCCAGCAGCACTGCTGAAGATCTCTGCTCCCAGATGCTGAACCCCAGCGCTCGTGCCCCTTCGGCTCCCAGGAGCATCTCTGTTTGTTTTCAGAAAGCAGCTTGAACTTCTGCCTTAAAGTAAAAGCATATCATGACAGATACTCTAATCACAATGTCTAAATATAATACAAGGGAAGACAATTTAAGAGAGCTCAGCTACACTTTTTAAAGCAACTGTCAGGAAACTGACTCTGTGGCTTGCTGCTTTAGAGTAAGATTAAATGAATCAGTCTCACCATTTGAATGCGTGGGAAGTCAGAGACAGCAAAGTGACAACTAAGGACAGTTTATTTATAATTGGGCCCTCCTTCTAGAGCTGTTTGTGCACAAGGCCTGTGCACTAAGTACAAAAGTACCTGCCCTTTATGTAAAATTACTCACAAGTACTACGTGTAGATGGATATGCTGGTTTGGTTGATTACAAAGTTCATGTAATTATTGAACTGCCTAGTGATGTTTGGGAAAAGAATACAGCTTATTATGCAGCAGCTTCAAAAGGCTCTGGTGCCACAGTCCTTCAGCCAGGAGTCTTTCACAACAAGGAAGAGCCTGAAGTGGGCATTGCTGCCAGGAGACGTCTGGGGGGATGGCATGGGGACTGAGGTACCATCAGTGCATCAGCTTTGCAGTCAAGGCAGGGCTGGAGGGTGACACTGAGGCAGCGTCGGTGGACACTTTACAAGCAGAGGCCTTTGATACTTAAACTCCAAATCCCCACTTCTTGAGCTAAAACACTTCTGACGTTAATCCAGAGGTTTCCAAAACAAGACTTGCCACCGAGAGTCAAGAGTGCTGTAGCTGCAGACACAATCACAAGCTTGGGAGAAATTCAGTAGTTTATGGTACTGTCTGATTAATGAGCCCAAGTGGAGCAGCATCACAAAGAGAAATGGGTTTGTCAAAGGAAAAAAAAGGTTTCTCATCTCTACCTCCTCAGGATGTGGTCCTCACCTTTTAAAGTGTCATTTTGGGTGAGTGAAAGGCAAAATCCACAAACCTGAGATAAAGCTGCTGAGACAAGTACCGGGGAGTGGCTGAGTCCCTTGAAAAAAGTGCAGCATTGCTCTTTGCCCAGCTTCCAGATGGAAAAGTCAATTGAATGAAGCTGACCTCAAGCTTTCCTCTTCACTTTGTCAGGCTTTAGTCTATAGCATCAGCCCGCACCCCTAACTGGGAAATATTATTAAAATGACATTAAATATTAAGAGAGATAACACAGCATCTCTCGCAGTGAGGGAGCTCCTGACACAGCAATCTTTTCCTAATAAACTGCCTTGACAAACAATTTACTTATGTTCTTATTTCAATTAGATGAACTACTCTGCAGCAGTAAGGGTGTGTGTGGCTGTGTGTTATTTTGAGAAGTAGTAAATATTTATTCCTCTCTCTGTGTGTGGAAGAGGGTGGACAGCAAGGTTACAAGGCAAGACCTCATGATTACAATTTTAAAACTGTGATAGTCACAAGCTAATCAGCGAGGCACAACGTTTTTGTGTCAAACTTTCACCAATAGCTTAGCTATTGGTACAGCATTAACAGTGATGGACATCATGGCCAGGTTTGGCTCTCATAGAGATCTGGGCTGGAAAAAGGGATAATATCCACTGCATGGCCAAATAACTGTAAATACTAGAAGAGTTTTCCACCCCTGGCCAGAAGGCTCCTGCCAAGCTCAGGGCTGTGTTGTGGCCGGCACTGCGTGTACCAAATGTACTCCTTGGCCCACAGTAACTAAACACAGAGAGTCCCCAGACAGATCCGTGGTCAGGTCATGGGCTCAGATCTCCAGGCTCTCAGCTGAGCAAGGGAGTGGTGAAAAGACAGGAGAAGGACTGCTGGAAGGTATTCGGAAATTTAAAGCAAAGAAAATCTCCATCTCTGCTTTCTTGGAAACTTTGCCTGCAATTTCAAGTATTTTCTGTTGACAGCATGAAAGACGTGGAAGTAAACACGTGTGCTTGTCTTTGAAACACTACTGGTCTGATGGCCATTTGGGGAAGGGGGATAAAAATGTTTAACTTCAGAAAAGCAGTTGCTTTCCAGAAAATCCCTTGAGGCTCTACACAGAGCACAGGTTGGAAGCCACGAGGTTTCTGTCAGCACATCCGTACTTATCCCTGAAGTATAGCATGGAAGATCAGCTCTGGCCAAGTGCCACAGAAAGTTTTATTACTTTGAAGTCACTGTGTTTGTTTTATAAGGCCTGACCAAAATTTTACCTCACTCTGTATACAATTTTTTTCCCATATAATAAAATGCCTCTCTTTGAAAAGGCTGTTTCAGAGGTTGAGGAGTAGAGGGAAATCCCTTCCCTTGTTGCTGAAGGCATGTCTGAGATGAAACATAGCTGTTCTTCCCTGGAAAGGCCACACAATGGGGTTTTTAAGGTGAAGAGTGAAATGAAATAAATAAAGCTGAGCAGTGAGGGTACATGAGTGGGCCAGACAGGCATTGCCCAGCAGGAATTTGGCTTGTAAATCATCCTGTTTATAACACCATAGAGTCTGTAATGGTAGGGAACCTCACCTCATGCCTCATCAAAAAGTCAACACACTTTGCAGAACTGAGCATCCCTCATACAATCCTCTACTGAACTTTATACCGTGAATCACAACCTTGTATGTAACTTTTTCTCTTTATATGTGTTGCCCTTTTAATCTGAAAAAATCTCTTCCTTGCCCTTTAACCAGTGTTCAGGAATTAATTGAAAATGGGCATTAGATATAAAATTTCAGATGCAGAAGCAGAGAATTCGGACTGATGCAAGATGATTCCTCAAGTGTGCATCTACATCCCTACAGAAATGATTTGAAGTCTGGAGAATGTGATTTAGGAGGCCGAGCCAAACTGTCCACTGAATGGTTGTATTTAGAGCTGCACATTTGTCTGGGACATCCCAGCATCACCAGTACCAGGAGAGCCACACAGGCTGGTAGCAGCTCAGGCTCTGCCCATGGGGTCCTGCTGATGCCACTGGCCACTAAAAAGGTTGAGTTGATCGAGTTGATACTGGCAAAGACTGTCCCTCCCTTGGAAATGGCACTTCTGGTAAGACAAAGAGCACGAGTCAAAGTTTAGGGGATACACTGATGGTTTCTCCAAAGGAGGATGAGGAATTGCAAAGAGAAAAGGGTAAAATTTAGAAAGAGATAATTTGAAAAATTTTCTGATTAAAAATTTGAAAAAATATTGGGGGAAAAAAGGTATGGAAATAACTTTTTTTTCAGGAGGACACAAGGACTACATTTAATCTTTTGTTGGTAGAATGGGATTTTTTTTTTTCCTTGCTCTAAGTGTACCTTTTAATACAGCTTTACCAGTGGGATAATTAACAAAGCCGCATCATAAATGTGGTGCTCTCAGGAGCTAGGTACTGATGTGTCCTTTCCCACTGCAGCAGAGGTAGGAGGGTTTCCAGTGAGCTCAGGGAAGCAGGAGTCTCTCAGGAATATCTCAGCACAGCAAATGCAACAGTAGGTGCTATTGGCGATTTTCACCAGAAGGATTTTCTTCAGCAAGTTTCTCTCCCTTCCAGCCAAGGACAAACCTCTGACACTAGCCCACGTTATTGTTTGAAGACAGATTGAAATCTCATGATTCTGACATCGTTTTATTTTTAATTTCCACACTGCAAATGTCAGGGGAAAAAATACCCTAAAAATTATACTTCAGAAAAGACTATAATTACTTCCAATTAAATCATGGCCCTGGTTGTTTGAAAGACAACCACAGTTAGAATTTCATTATCTGATAAGCACTTTTCTTTAAAATATATTTCAAAGTTTCTTTTATTAATAATAAGAAGAAAGGATCCAAGATCCTGCAACAATACCTGAGCCAACTGCAAAAGCTCGATGATGGGAAATTGTGTTTAACCCCTCAAACGGAGAGACCACATCATTTTCAGGGTATTTATCTCAGCGATACTCCTGATGGGGAAGCAAGCTCAGGAATGTGATCAGATGTGGTGTTAGGCTTGGGTGAGGTGACCCAGATCTCTGCCTTCCCTGGGGCACTGATCAGGCTGTGCGCTTCCATCGCACCTTTCCTCCATCCATGGTACCTTAAGGGTTTTACAACATCTGTCCTGTTTCTCATTGCCACACTCCTGTCTCTGTCAGGGTACATCTGTTGAAGCCACTGAGGCTTTATCAGCATCATCTGGTTTCATAGTGGGAATTAAGTCTCATCCCTCTGTATGCCTGTGCTGTAGATCCATTTGTTACCCCCTGAAAAAGGCATTTACAGCACATGAGCTGCATTGAGGAGGCCACTGATATTCAGACTGAGTAAAAATATCTGAGTTCTTATAAAGCCCCACTTGCTGGTGCATGGGATAATTATGCTGTAGGTTTTTGTGGTCTTATTTCAAACTTCACCTGTGACACAGTCATCAGTCCCCAACCCCACTCAAGTATGCAGCATATTTTCCTTATGTTTCCATATATTTTCCAAAGATAAGCACCTTCCCTCAGGAAGGTAAGAACCTTACAAAATAAGCAGTCATAGTCCCAGCCCAGTATGCTGGCTGTTTTCTGATGTGCTTGGAAGTCCATCTGGATCATTAGCCATGTGGAAGAGGGATGCATGGGCTTGAGGGAAGGGGCAGGGGGGCTTCCACAAAACACCTGCCTGCAAAAAGGCTTGTGTGTGGAGGGATAGGTAACACTGAAGGCCTCAGTCACTAGCAGCAACTCAAAATCCCTGTCACAAGGGACAGGATTTTCTCCAGGTGATGCCACAGAAGCAGCCTATAGCAAGTGTTTAACCATCATCAACCTAATGATGATCCTTGTGGGTCTCTTCCAACTCAGAATATTTTGTGATTAGCAGAGGTGTAATGCACATACCATAGCAGGCTGCCTAGGCATCCACAACTTGCACACAGAACAGACATTCCTGCTATCCATGGAAAAGTTCTTCCTTAAATATTCCACATCACAGTGGCTACTCTCTGAGCTAGTCTTACCAGGTGGAAATAAATTAAAAATTGCAATTGACTCACCAGTAAAAATATGTGAGTGTACCCAGCCAATAATGTAGATTCCCTCAGCACTTACCTAATAATTTTGCTTTTAATTAAACTGTCCAGTCCCTCACTGATTTACATTTAAAATAAAACAACTGTGTGTATTTCACTGGGAAAGCTTCCCCCAGTATTTAAAAAATATTTTGCTTTGCTTAATGTGAAAGATTTGGGGCCTGATCCTTGTTAACAACTTGCTGCATTCCAGCTCCACTGTGAATGCAAACGGGTGTGAAAGCTTGCCACTGAAGGGGACACGCTCATCCTGAGAGCTTACAGGCTTTGTCTTCTGCTTTTTTTAGGGGTTCTTTTTTTTTGTTGTTTGTTATGTTGGTGGTGGTGGTGTTGTTTTTAATGTACCATACAGTCTTTTATTAGTTCAGTTTTAGGCTCAGTCTCTCCAAAGATATAAATACAGTGAATGCACACTGAACCAAGAAAACTGGGAGCCACAGACCCCCAGCTTTGGGGGAAAGAGGAATAAATTGCATTTCAGCAGCAGGCACCTCTGGCAGTGCCCCTGGCATGCTCTTGGCAGACACGGTTTGGCAGAGGTGCCAAAGAAGAGGAGATGATACCACCATAGCATTTCTGGCTCTGAGAGACCAAAAGGCATCTTATGTCCACTCACACAACCCCCTTAAAATGGGAATGATGACCAAAACCCATGTTTTAAAACTCATCTACCTTTCTTCTTAAACTTGACCTTTGAAATGTGTAATAGTTTCTAAGGGAAAAGAAAAAGAAGCCCAAACTCTCACCAATTCCAGCAAGAAACAGTAACTCCTGCTGCTCCCACTGCAATTAAGTATAGGCTCAGGTTGTTACCAGCAGGCGCCTAAGACACACTAGTGAAACACCAGGTGCCTTTCTGGAGGAGTTACATGCCAAGACCACCAATATTTGCATATGTGTAGCAGAAATGGAGCTCCTTTGCGTGCCAGCCCAATGCTGTAAAAAGGCCACCCCTCCTTTCCCTAGCTTAGTGCCTGCCACCACCACCCAGCAGCACACTGGACACAGCTGGGCATGCTGCTGCCCTGGTGGCACATGATACTCCATGACACAGCTCAGCATGCCATGTACCTGCACCCATGGTACTACAGATCAGGGCTGTGTTTATGGGAGACCCAAATATGCAAATGGAGAAATGAAAAAACCTGCAGATGAGGCATTAAAAGGTGCTTCTCCAGTGCTGGCTTGCCATCCTCCCACAAAGTGAAGCGGACAAAGAGAAGAGGTAGTCTGTTGAGGTGGGAAAGTCTCTCAGGATTCAAAATTTCAGTGACACCCCCTGCTGTCTCAGGCAGGAAGAAAGTGGACCGTGATGTCTCCGGCAGAACAGCCTTGCCCTGGGGCTGTTGCAGCTGTGCTGCTGACGACTGGCTCCCAACAGGTATGTTCACACCACAGGTATGTTCACACCACAGCTCTGGCCTTGGCTCAGATGACAAACAGTGTAACATCCTTGCATGGATGCTCAGTTTTGGGGAGAATGGAAAGAAGGCTGTAGCCTCAGAGCTCAGCCATCTCCAAAGTGCATCCCCATCTGTTCACAGCAGTGGGGAAGTAGAGCAAGGGGTTGTACTCCCTTAATTCCAATCATGTGCCCTAATCCTCTCCAAAAGAGACACTCGGGAGAGACCTCTATGTGAGCTGGGGATGAAGGCTGTGCCCAACTGGGCAAATCCCTGCTCCCTCTACATGCCCACGAAACACCAGCATTGTCTATGCACCATGTTTTCACAGCCAGTCTGGGACCGAAGTCAGAACCTGTCGGGGCTGGTTTTTATTTACCAAATGTGGCCTCATTTGGCAACAACATTAAAAACATGTAAGATCACAACAGTCTCCTTGTTGGTGAAAACATGCCCATTAATTTTCCTATCTTGGGACATATTGTAAGTGGATGAGAGTCTGTAATGTCCTTGGCGATACTGAACCTGAGAGGCATTCAGGAATTGTTGTCCTAGACCAGTCAAGCAGTCCATCAAGTTCAGCCCCTTTTCCCTAAGACAAGCAGAATAACCTGTGCTTTGAGGCCAACAGCTTTAGCATTTGCCTAAGTATGTCACACACAGGTTTGGATGTTCCTGTGTCCCCCTTTGTGCTCCACCCACCAGCCACAGGGCCAGGGGACACCACTTCCATGCCCAGACCACACATGGTGAGTCCTGCAGACATTTCTGACAACTTCTTCCTCCTTTTCTTCTGGCAAGGAGTGAGTTTGGTTTATATTTTAAGCTCCTGTGTCATGCCAGCTTTGATGGATGTGGAGTTAACACAGACCCCACAGGCTATGGGATGGCCCAGGGTGAAAGAAAGGGAGAATAAACTATCTGTGCAGTCTCACACAGCAGAGACTGGTACATCTGCCCCCATTCTGCAGCTGAGGAGAGTGAGGGTGATGTGACTGACCTGGAGCCATGCTGCAGCAGAATGCAATGCCAAGAAGTGAAGCTGGTTCCTGTAGTAGCCCGCTCCTCTAGTTTTGTCCTGCTCTTCTCCAACACTTCTCCACATCACCTCTTGTGTATTCCCCTGCAGAGAGGCAGGCTGGGGTCAGAAGCACCAGTAGCCTTGGAAAGCAGATAAGGTTCTCCATCATAAAGCAGTGCAGAATTACAATGACCAGAAACACGTTTTAGTAAAACATGAGGCTTTCGACTCATGCCTAGAGCTGAACCCTGAGGGTCACCATAGCTAAATAAAAGAGGGACAAGAAACAAGTTCAAATACTGTGCCTGTTGTAATCTGCACAGTTGCCCTCCACGTCTGGCCTGGACTTCCCCAGTGGTCCAGCTGGAGGCAGGTCCATTTCTTTTCAAGACTTAATGATGGTTGATCTTGGGATCACTCTCAAAATGAAGCAGGGATGAGACGGGAGCAGGTTTTGCTCCCTCTGCTGTACATATTCCTCCAGTGCCACTTCAGCCCACTTTTGAGCCCTCAATCAACTCCACCAGCCCTGCGTGGCACTCCCCGACACATTTAAAATGTGTCCTCAGCTTCATGTTGCAAACAGAATGCTAATGGGGAGTGAGACAGCTCTCCTGCAGTTTCAGGCATTTTTCAGGGGAGAGAGAAAAATCATGCAAACCCACGAAGATACCTTGCAAACAAGATGGCCCTCAGGAGCCTGGGGATCACATCCTCCGCAGCACAGCCATGGCCATCCTGCCCCATCGGCTGGTCAGCATGGGTTGTTCTCTGGCCTGCCTTTATCTGCCAGCGTAGGCACCCGCAGCACCCCGAGACAAGGGCTAGGCTGGCTGGAGCGCTTGACTCGCGCTGAAATCTCCAAGTAAAAGTTACCTCTTGCCTCGTCCCCGAGACATCAGTGGGAGTAGCCGGGTGTTGAGCCCTGCTGCGACCAAGTGCTGCGGTGGGCGAGGTCTGGGTGGCACCAGTAGCAGCGAGAGGCAGCGTTTTGGGGAATCATCAGTAACAGCAGGCACAAAGGGAGTTACGTCTTCACCGGTCCAGTTCCAGACTGCTCATCTGTAAGGAGCTCCAGGCAGGCAGATCCAGACGGCCGTTAATGCAGGATCACAGCCCGAGGTTTTGTTTCCACCTTTGCCAGAAGCTTTGCAGGAGTCTCAGCTTCCTTTCCCTGCGTAATGGGTACCTGGTGACTGACCTTCCTTTGTAAAGCTCCTGTCAGGCAAAGGGGGTTCCTGTAGTTTCACCTACAGCTTTCGTCTATGCACCGACAAAAATTATGCTGAGCGGGTTGGTGTTCCTACAGCAAGAGCTCAACCGGAGAGACGGATGATTTAAAATAAAAAAAAAACGAGGGGGGGGGGGGTAGAAGAGAGAGGGGGGAGAATAGGCTGTCAATCTCAGTTAGTAAACACTTCTTTGATACGGTTCCTTAAAAAAACACAACAAAACGAAACAAAACAAAAACACAACCTGACTCCTAAAAGCAACAACGTATGTTTATTTTAAACGCATCCGCTGAATATTTACACTGCAAGTAAGCTAAACGAAAAAAAAAAAAAGATAAATTAGAACTTTTGTCAGTGAACCAGATTGTGAAATGCCTTGAGGGAATAGAAGATTTATTTGGGGAGAGGTAGGAATTTTCCATGCTATTGTAAAACATGAGCACAGATTATATGATCCCCACAGCCAGTGAGTTGCAAAGCTTCAATCAGCTGCCTTTTTATTTTTTCCTTTCCTCTCTTTTCTATAAAGAGGAGGGGGGAAGACAGAAGTGTTTCACCAACTTCTGTTGACTGTTCCTTTTTTCTCCTGATTGAAATGTGTTGTTAAACAAGATCCCACATAATCTCAGCAGAGGGTTTCTCTCGCTCGCTCCCGCTCCTTCTGGGAAGCCGCGATCGGTGCCATCGGCGCTTGATTATTTGCAAAC
>VXBU01004155.1:1483705-1513047 GCA_013400315.1 Bombycilla garrulus
TAGCAGCCGGGGTGGAGGGGCCGCGGGGCCTGCGGTCAGCCCGGCCGCGCTTCCCTTCCCGGCGCGCCGCAGTGGGCGAGCGTCGGCACGGCCGCCTCCCCGGAGCCGGGCAGGGCAGCGGAGGGGAGGGGAGGAAAGAGAAGAGGAGAAGAGACCTCGGCCACTGCCGGGGCCGGCAGGGCACCGGCTTCTTCCTGGGGAGGGGGCGGCGGTGCTGCACCGGAGCGTGCGGTGGAAGTTTAGTGGCTCCTTAGAGCATCCTAACTTCAGCGGCGCCCCTGCTTCTGCCTGACTGGAAAAAGAGAGCAGATAGGAAAAAATACCCTGAAAGTGACTCGTAGAAACAAATGCCTCGCAGCAGATACGGAAGGGTCTTCGGCCAGGCTCTGCAGCATGCCTTAAGTCTCAAAATAGGTGAATATCTTAAATGGCAGGAGGCGGAGATAGCGTAAAGGCTGATAGAAATTGTATCTCTGTTGTGTTGCGGTATGCTTGGGGGTTAAATTGCTGCTGAATGGCTTCGAAGGAGGTGGAGGAGGGGTTAATGATTGTTTTTCGCCTCCTAGTTGCCATGAGAGGTCCTTAGAATTCCCTGCAATATCGCAGTGCATAGATAAAAACTTATCGAAGAGGATGCAATTTCCTCCTTGGAGGGAGGCGAGGACTGCCATCCTCCCCCGCGAGCCTCACGTTATGTGCATAAGCAGTTCGGTCTGTAGCCCTCCTCTGGAGCATCAGGTACAGTCAGGCCACTGTGGAGAGCACAGGAACCGAGGGCTCGGATCAGATATGGGCAGGCACAACTCTGCTCCTGCCCTTGGCCGAACAGTCTCGGGTGGCACATATGCACGCCCACCGCCAGGCGAGGGGAGGTGAAACCGTATCCCCGTCGTACTGATTTCAGAACATAGGCTCTTTGACAGAAAAAGCACCCTGGGAGGAAATGTGACACCTCAAAGGCCTTATGAAGTGGTTCCAGTAGAAATTTAAGTGAGTGCTAACATAGAGCACACTCAGAAAGTCACCTAGCATTCTTGACGTGCAGGTGAGGGTGGTGTATGGTTGTGCAGAGTGGCTGGCTTAAATACTAGTTCTGCGAAGCAGAATGGTGCCTCACCTGATATTAACAGGCGAGGCATAATAAATAAGTGAATATCTGGTGCGAAATCCTCTCCCACACACACTGTGCCAGGAGAATCTTCCCAATTGTTTTAAAGAATTTGGAGATTTTGCTCTTGTCTTCTTGTCTTCTCCTCTCTTGGGTTTTTCCTCATCCTTTTATTTTTTATTTTTTTTTCGGGTGGTGGAGTGCTTAGCAGTAAAATGAAGGACATAAAAATATAACATGTGAAACAAAACAGAAGTAACACTGCTGTGCAGTGTTTGACCTGGTTTTTTAGTTTTGTTTGTGAGCTGTACAAGGAAATGAGTTGAGTTTCAAAGCAGACCTCATCAGGTGTAATCCTACATGGCCTCTGCTCCAGAGTTGGGGCAAACTAGTGCCTGCCATGCTTCTTAGCACCAGAGATGTGGCTTCATCACAAGTGGCTGTACTGTCTTCAGAGGAGGTGAATGGCTTGAGCCAGGCAAGAATGTGGTTCTCTGGACCCTGCTCTAGGCAGTGTTACCCTCGCCTGTGCACTCACCTTGTGACACTTCCTGCCGTGCAGAGAACAGAGCCAGGCTCTATGGTCAGGGGAGACCCCAATTTAATAGGGAGTCTGCCAGACATCACAGTCTGTGGGTGGATTTTTGCCTAGGATGGGTGTCTCCAGCAATTTCCTTGGTGTCTCGTACCTGGCATACTTCACAATTGAATAAAGAGAGATATTTTTATGTATTAACCTTTATTTTCTAAACAGTGATTACTTCTGTTTTGGTTTTGTTCCTCTTCGCCTTGCTTCGTACTTATTCTTGACAACTTTGTTGCAATTCAGGGTGTATTTTTAGCAGCCACATCGGTAGTTTTCTATGTGGGTGGCTCACGGAATTAAGCTGGGTAATATTTGTAAATTGCACCTCACCACCGGTGCGGCTGCTAGAGCTGAGCACAGGCAGGGACCTGCCTGCACGCTATCCTTGTCACACATGGGGCTGGGAAAGCCGGAAAATCTGACCCTGTACTCACTGTGGATCAGATCCCATTTAATGCTAGAAACAGGCCAGCCCTGCTGGGTTTTGAATGCATCCTCAAATCTCACCAAAGCACGCAAAACTTGCTCATCAGGGAGGTGGCCCCAATGAGGCGGAGTAAAGGTCTTTACCCCAAAATTCATGCAGGGAGATGATAACTCAGAGACGCTTCCTGTTTATGAAATAATAACCAGAACTTAAGCTATGTCAGTGCTGGGACCAAAAGCCTAAGTTTTTATTTGCTCAGGATATGGCTATAGCCAGGATAACAGGAAGCCCCCTCCAGTTAAAATTATTGTTCTTATCATGCTGCTGTGTCTAGTGATTAAACAAGTTTGCTATGTAATGGGTGAAAAATGCTGTTTTATTTTCAGAAGGGGAAAGAGCATTGCTGGGACTCAGGGCTGGGATGAGCAGACAAAGAGCCAAGCTCAGTTACTCACCACAGTCATCAGCCCTTGGACTCTGTGCAGTGCATTCCTCTTTGTGGCTGTAACAGGTGGGGAAGACCTAGTTGGCTTCAGCTGGACACCTCAGCTGGCCTGGGAAGTGAAATAATTTTTATTTTTCCATCTCTAGGTCTCCCCATTGCTCAGTGGTTGTTATTTGCTGCCTAGTTTTACATGGTGCTTTGAGACAACTGGATTTGGTTTCATCCAAACTGGCTAAGAGTTGCCTGTGTTCCTTGTTCAGTGTAGGTTCTTTTACTGATGGGGAACAGCCTAGAGACCTCCTTGATGCCTGTGAGGCTTTTGAATTTAGTTCAGCCCTGGGAAGTTAGACTGTGTGTTTGGAGATAGATAATGGACTTAGATGGCTAAAGTATGTGGATATTTGGTCAGGAGGACAGTTGGGAAGTCAAATCATGACAGGATCGGTGACCTGGGTCTGGAAATAAACTCCTGTCCTGATTGTGGGCCTCACCAAGTGGGTCCCCAGTGATGGTGCTAGAGCTGTCCTGCCAGATAGTGAGTTCAAGGGAAATGCAGTCACCTTTCTGCTCAGACCAGGCTAAGACACCAGTATGAGGCAGATGAGACAGCTTCTTCTAGCTGCAGGACTCAAGGCAGCTGTGATAGTGCTGCCCATGGGCAAGACCCTCGGGAAGAGTTTGCAAAGGCGTGCAGTGGTGGGCTTACAGCTATTATGGTGTCCCCGTCCCTATGTCTGTAGTGAATGGGTAGGCTAAGACTGGTATGTTGGGGTATTTTTTAAGGTTCCACACTTTTCCTCTCTGATCCCAATTTAAAAAGATATTTTCAGGTCTGTGCCTAAATTTAAGCTCATAGACAGTGCTGCTGACTTCATTAGGATTGTTTATGACTTTAAAGCTGGCCACATGCTGAAGTACCTTTCTGACTCATGGCCTCTATAGCTTAATCACTCCGTTTATAAAATGAGGTTGTTTCCTCACCCTTACTAGGAAATCTCTGCCCTCTGAATGCAAAATATTATTTATAGCTCTTTCTCTTACTTTTGGAGGGATAACTGGTTGATAACAAGAAGTGAGAATTAAACATTATTTAGAGAAAAGGTTGTTTCTTGAACTGTTCACATACCCTAATGTGGACCAAGGTAATTAACTGAAAGCCTTCTCTTTTAGAACTATTTCCCCTAGCAGTACAAAATTCACCTTTTCTTTTGGAAATAAACACAGATTATAATTTCACTTCAGAGAGGGCATTTAGCAATTTGTTTGTCATGCAGGAAGAGTAGAGGCATGCTACTGCTACCCCTCATTTGGAACACAGAGCACCCCTGAATACTCCCTCATTTGGCCATATCAGCAAACTGAGGTCCATCCTCAGGAAAGCACAAGTGCCTCTATTTTGGGACCACTCCTGAATTCAGGTTGCCTTCAGAACTGGGTAATTCTGATGGCAAAAATACATCTAAGACTTGCCCACGCACGTGAGTGGAGGAGCAGCCTCTGTCTCCGTAGGCCAGCAAAGGCATTGCCACATCTCAAAATACCTGGGAAAATCCAAAGTCAGGACTAAATGAAAAAGCTCTCTGTGCCACTAGGATTTATTTATTGGATGGAAGTAACAATAAGCTGTAACAGCGTGTATTTATACAATGCTGTATATGTTCAAGGTGCTATATAAAGAATGGCTGTCTGATCAGGCCAATGGCAGAATGATACCAAGGAACAGTCTTTTGCTTACTCACAAGATGTGTGCAGAATGGCCAGAGGAAGGGGAAGCACCTTCGAGAAGTGAACTCTTTGAGCTGCTCCTGAGCTAGATTCTGATACAGATCAGTAACAGTGTCACTGAAACCCAGGGAGCTACACAAGGAGCAGCACAGTCTCCACCTGAAGAGCATTAGCCTGTCTACGTCATATTCTGGAGGGAGAGAGAGTTTTATGCCTGGTGAAGGATGCCGTAGTTTGTTCCTTTGGTTTACTTCAGCATCACCACTTAATGGGACATATGGCTGGAGAAGCTGAAGCTCACTCTATTTACACATTGTTCTCTGTCCTGCACACCTTCCAGGGTATGTGCTGACATCTGTCCCTGGAAGGACAAAGTAAGAGCAGTCACATACAGCTCCTTCCCTGAAAAGTGGGAAAGGTCATCCCACATGGCATTGGTATTTGCCAGAGATACTTGGGAAACTACGAAGGGCAGCTGTCTTCTCTGTTCTTCATGGATTTTAATCCATAAAGGTGCTAGCAAGACCTGGAACAATGGTGTTACCTGGCAGAACCCCACAGGCTAACATCTCCTTTGGTCCTAAAGGCTGACAGGTTGGGCTCTAGGCTGTGTTGAAATGCCAAAGAAACTTACCTCTCACCAAAACAATTTAAATCATAGGAAATAGACAAAGGAAAGATTTTAAAAAGTGTTTTAAAGAAGAATATCAAATATCTGTCCAGCATGTTCTTTAACAGGCTTGCCCAACATACTCCCCATGTATGAACAGTCCACAGCATATCCAGGCTGTCATCATTGCCCTTTGCTTTGTCACTTAAAAAAAAGATTTTACCCTCTCTGTAACTCCTCTCTGCTTTGCTTACTCTGATTCATTGTCCTTATAACTGTGGGTGTAGGAATACTATTGCTTTGTCTTTGTCATGTCTCTCCTTTGTGTTCCTTAGCCTAAGTCATATCTCAAACACATTCTTCGCCTCTTTCTCTTGTATCTTTTCCCCTTCAGCTCCATTCTGCTGGTTCTCTCTGCTCTCTTCTCTCTCTTGAATGGCACTGCTAGAGCAGAGTGCTGTATTTGGGTTCTGTGCTGGCCAAGGACAGCAGAAGTGTTCCTTCATGTCTGTTACAGTCAGTGCTCCCATTTGGTTTAACTTCTGCACCGTAACATTGTTCATCTCTATGCAGCTTGTGAAGTGGCTCACAGATCCTATCCAAGAAGTCTGATGCCTCATGAGTCTTCTTCTATCCTGTATGTTTGAAGGTAGACTTTCCTACCTAAGTGTGTGGTTTTTTTATCTGTCCCATTTGAATGTCATCCTGTAGCCTTCAATTTGTCGTGATTGTTTTAAATTATTATCTAATTTCCCCAATTTTGCAATCCTGCTTGGTGTCACCTGCCAATTTAAAAAGCACAGTCTCTATTTCTTGACCAAGATAAGCTTTGTTGTCGATTCTGCAGTCCCAAATATGAAGTACAGAAGAGAAGAAATAGTTTCATATAAACCAGAAGGAAAACATTGCCCATATAAAAGAAACCAGAAAGCACACACAACACTTGGCATTGTTTTCATACATATTCTTTTACTCTCCTTTGGTGGTTTTGAGGTGTTCCTAGTAGCAGTTGTATTTGCTGTGCCAAGCAAAAGCAGAACGTTACTGTACTAGCCATGACATTGACATGGAGGGTAGTAGTTACCACCCCAAAGGATTTGCAATTCATACAGATGCAGACACAGGAGGGTGTATCACACAAATTGTCGGGACACTTTCAGGAGAGGAAATCACAATGTGTGGGTTTTCCACAGCATTTGTGATTGAGGTTCCTCTGGGAAAGGAAAGGGTAGGCTGAAGATTGAGAAGGAGTAAGTCAGTAGGTCAGGAACAAGAGAGAAGAGGATGAGAGAGACAGGTGGGGAACAAAGATGAGGGCAAGTAAGTGACTGTAACAGAAGAGAGGGAGGTATCCCTGAGAACTTCAGGGGCTGAGGCTGTCACAGCCAAGGCCGGCAGGAATGGAAAATGGAGTGAAATGCTGAAGATCTCATCATGGATTAGTTCTGCGGTTGCCCTTACTGACCTCAGTCTCTCCCACTCTCTTCAGACTTCAGTCTCTCTCCCAGTTTTTTACTACTGCAGTTGTCTCTAACATCTTTGGAAGGGAAGGTGAGCGAGGACAGGAGACACTACCTGTGCTCACAGGCAGAATAGGGAGTCTGTCTGGGGATTCCCCATCTGAAGCTGACACCAGAGGCAAAACTGATGCTGTGGCATTTGCTTAAAATCTCTGATCCCATTCACCACTCTCAGGAAACTCTGATGGGACAGAAATTATATGAAACACCAGCACTTTTCATTGATTTGAGATCCTTGTAGTTTCCTCCTCTGCCATTGCTCTTCCCATGACAGCGGTGTCTTTGCAGGACAAATTTGATGTGCCATCCTCCTTCCTCCTCCCCATCAGGCAAATTCATGTTGAAGTTTCCCTCAGCCTGCACACAGTGTCTTTAAGGACATATGTGACTGCCCTACTCTCTCCGTCATCATGTCTGCTCTACTCTCACCATCAGTCTGGGTGGCCGAAAAAGGTGAGCTTGGAGACCCAGTCATCAGCACTTGAGCTCATGGGTGAGAACCACATGTGCATCTTCCTGCACATGGATGTGCATGGCCTGGAGGCTGGGCACATCTCAAGCATGTGAGGCTCAGCATACTTTTCTCTCTAGTATAATATCAGGTATGTCAGAATGTTTGGCAGTGGGTCTGTAAGGTTATGGTCTTTCTCCTGGGTGAAGAGAGCAAGAAGAGCTCTTTTTTTTTGCCTATAGTTTGGGGTCAAGGTGTTTATTTGCTACTGGATGTGATCCAATGGATTCAGTATGTCTTTGCACAGAGAGGAAGCAGCAGAGAGGAAATAGTCTAGGAGGTTCCTGGAGTGTGTGGAAGATAACTTCCGGACACAGCTGGTGCGTGAGCCAGCAAAGGAAGGCTCCCTGCTGGGCCTGTGTTATGTGAACAGAGAAGGACTTGGGGGTGAGGTGGTGTTTGGAGGCCGTTTTGGGTACAGTGACTGGTTTTCAGTTCTCAAGAAGTAAGGACGGGGCTCAGCAGAAGGGCTACCTTGGACTTCTGAACAGGGCAGACTCTGGCCTTGGGACAGTCCTGAGGGACAAAGGATTCTAGGAAGGCTGGATGTTCTCCAAGAAACAAATCTTAAAGGCACAGGGGCACTACAAGAAAGACATTGAAGTGCTGGTTGGTGTCCAGAGAAGGGCAACAAAGTTGCTGAAGGATCTTGTGCTCAAGACTCACTCAGGAGAAGCAGAAGGGACTTGGGTTTGTTTAGCATGCACAAAAGGAGGCTCAGGGGAGACCTTATCTTTCTCTACAGCCACTTGAAAGGCGGTTGTAATGAGGTGGGGGACAGCCTCTTTCCACAGGTAACAAGTGACAGGACAAGGGGAAACGGCCTCAAGTTGTACCAGGGAAAGTATAGATTGGGTGTTATGAAAAATTTCGTTATGGAAAGGGTTTGTCAAGCACTGGAGCAGGCTGCCCAGGGAAGTGGTGGAGTCCCCCTCTCTGGAGGTATTTAAAAGATGTACAGATGTGGTGCTAGGGGACATGGTTAGTCGTTCACTTGGCTGTATTTGGTTAACAGTTGGTCTCATTGATCTTAGAGGTAATTTTCAACCTAAGGGATTTTAGGATTCTGTTTATTTTTGCTTGAAGATGTGAAGGTTTTTTCTAGTTACAGGTTGTAGAGGCATATACAGGATGGGGGATAGCCAGCAAGCTCCCTAACTATTAGCTTCATTGATGGGGTGTTACACTTCAGGAAGGAATTTTACAGCAGATGATGGAGTGGCTTGGTGGAGACTTGAACTCAAGCAGCATTACTCAGAGAATATCCAGTCCCAGAAAACTTGCTGAACATTTCAAAGAAAGTTTGGTTTTTTTTTCAAGAAGGTCCTTTAGCTTGCCCAGAATATTTTTACTTGTAGGCATAATTTGTAAGCATTCTTTATTTTTAAAGTGTGGTTTATATTCTCTTGTCTGTAACAACTCCAGCACTGTCGATGTGTTTATCTTTTCCTTGTTAACACTTGCCATTCCTGGAACATCTCCTGCTCAGCAGCTGTTTGTAGGTGGTTTTTTTTTTTTCCTCTCCTATCATCTTGTACCTTTCCTTCCTGTTCAAGGCATCCATAAACCTCTTGTAGTGACATCATAGCTGTTTCCATAGCAACAGATTATGATACTAGAACAGAGGATAATATCAAACAGGAGGAGGAAGAGATAAATTATGGTGTTTGTGTGCATGTGTCTGAGGGCTTGATTATATTCCTACAACTCTTCCAAGGATGTTGTCTGCCTAGCTTCTTTTCTGTTTATCTTACATGCCTTTTAAAGGTTAGGAAAATGTGAAGGAAAAAAGATCTGGAGGTCAGAACAATACAGACGCATATTTTTGATGGTCTTTGTGTAAACCTAGTAGGCTGAGATTTATTTTTTTTACCTCTGGTAGCTCTCCTGTGTCTCCTGAGAGTAGTCTGGAGAAAACTTAGAGGCACAACAATCCCCTGGTATAGCTTCACTTTTACTTTAATTAACAATTATTCGTAGCCACTAGCAGCTGGGATCTGAAGTCAAGGATCTCTGTGCTGCAGATTTTCCAAAAGATGGACAGCTGTGATGTGGCATTGCCTCAGAAAACACACAACCTGTATTTGAGAAGGGATGTGACAGGTTCTCAAATTAGCTAGAGGTGGCATGGGGAGAAGTACCCAGAAGGATTTTAGGGGGACTGTGATCTCTAGACTGCTTCAGCCTGCCCTGAGAGTGGTCTGAGCCTCATCCCTGGGTTTGCTTTTCACAGTGGGGTTTGTGAAAGAGCTGTGCCAGGACTGGGTCGTGGGCTGGTTTTTGACCATCTGCATGGTTCTGCCGTGGCTTTGGGCTATCCCTCTGTCAGGAGCTGACAGCGGCAGGGTTGCAGAAGGGTGAGTGCCCATATTGCTCCATGTGTTTGGTGGTAGGAAAGTTGTTTGCTTAAAGCAATAGGCTGGAGGAAAAGAACGTCCAGCTAAAATACATGGCATTTTATTTTCTCTGAGGCAGCATTTAGTGTTGTCAAATTCCACATAGTTTGGCAAGGATTTTCAGCAGGTCTCTGGTTTACCTCCAAATAGTGGTAATTTCCAGCCATCATTGCTATTTTCCTATTTAGATGTTTGACTTCAAAAGCTGGAGAAAAATGTCCAAGAAAACCATCTTTGATATAGCTCTGTGTGTGTGTGCAACCTTTAATCTTCCTCCTCTTGTGGCAGAAGTTCTGGGGAGTTAAATAGCCATTACTAGTCTTTAAAATACCTGGAATAGAGACATCTCTAACTTGAAAACTCTCTGGTGACACACTTGAGCTCCTTAACATTGACAAACAGAATAGATCCCATGTTGAGGCACTGTGGTGCCCCAGGGAGGAGCAAAGTGGAGGGATGTGAGCACAGCAGTGCCAGGTGATGTGTCAGCTTACCTTGGCAATCCAGTTGGCTCAGGCAGTGTGTAATGGTGCTCTCTCCGTTACGGGAGTTCCCTGCACAGTGAGCCCTGGGTCAGCAGTGGAGCAGTGCTGGGATTAGGTGATGCCCGTCCTCCAGCTCCCAATATGTCAGAGTCCAGGAACTTTCTGGTAGCTGAGCAGGCTGCTGGTGTGCTCGGTGGGGATGCAGAGTGAAGTTTTTGGTCGAACTTAGTGTTGCCAGGATGGAGAGAAGGTGGCAGATCACACAAATTGCTGGAGTCACTCAACCTCTGCAAGGCCATCAGAGCTGTATGGAAGGCATGTGAGCACAAAAGACCTTGACAGGAATTAATAGTTAGGTCATCTAAGTATGGAAGCTTATTGGGAGCCAGTAGAGACCACAGAGAACTGGTTGGGTGTGCTTCCCCTACAAGCACGCACATGGCACACTAGGCCCAGCTTCAGAGCAGGCTGACAGCATTGTCGTGTGGGGAACACACTGCCACAATCACGCCTCAGGGGGATGGAGGCTAGGAAAGCAGCAAAAGGTCCTTTGTGGAGAGAAGAGAGATCATAAGCTTTTCTCTGAAACTGAATTAAAACAAAAGGACAACTCTTGGCTACAGCTAGTTTGTGGATAGCGTGGAGAAACCCAAGACCTCATAAATCCTCCAAGTCTGCTAAGAAACTGGGGATCACGTTTTTTCATGAGAACAATAAAAAAATTTCTTCACCTCTTCTAGCACAATCAGTGGCATCACCGGAAACCTGCCTTCCCACCTAACTCCCACTCTTCATTCTTCCAGCAGCGGAATATGTGTGTATTTAGCAAGTGGAGATAAGAAACAGGTTGCAACCCCCATTTTAAAATAGCTGCACCACCCAAAAAGAACATATGAGACCCAGACACAAGCATATCCCATTGATGATGACAGTCCTTCTCTTGCAGTGTCATTTTCCTGTCATTCATCTGAGGCTGTGAGCACCTGTGTAATGAAAGTGCACCTTACAGAAATCTGTGCTGCCTGAAAGCACGTGCGAGTCAGAAGGGACAGCAGGTGCTGTTATTGAGCAGTATATGTGAGAGCACAGGTGGAAGAATATCTCTGTGTATGTGTGTGTATGTGGGACTCCTTCCATGTTTGCAGCCATGTGTAGGAGTGTACACATGTTTGGTGTGGCTTCATCCCCTTTCTCTGTGGGAGACAGCATGGGCCTGATTCTCCATAGAGCTGTTACACCATTTTTCTAACAAATTGTATTTGTAGCAGGGCTCTTTTCCACTGCAGTGAATGAAGAAGGGAGATTTATTATAAATATAAATTAGGCTTTGTGTGTGTTTGTGAGCTGTCGCAGCCTGTACAGGAGGAAATATAAACAAGGTGAATGCAGGGTGTTTATGTGGAGCAATGCTGTGACAGTGTATGTGTTGGCAGGAGTGCTGTCTGCAGTCTCTGCATAAGGGCTGGTGTTGCCAGTGTGAGTGTGGAAGACTGTAAATCACAGTGTGTTCAGGAGGGGATCTGCCACTCTGCCTTTAAAAGGCAGGAAGAGATTTTTTTTTCAAGCAATGTGACTTTTCAGGCTGAACAAAAGGGTTACTAGAAATCCAAGCCTACGAAAAATATCATTCAAGGCACTCTGACAGAGAATGATCTGTGATCCACATCCACCAGCTCATCTCTGTCCTGATGTGAACAGCTGCATGGCAGGCATCTTTTATGCATCTTCTCCCACTGCCAGGTTTTGGTGGCCTAATTGAACCAATTCTTGGATATGTCTTCAGCTCTGCTACTGCGTCTCAAGTCTATCTCTGTATCCTCAGTTATTTGAGACTTCAGCCAGTGGTGTGATGTAACTGGGGTCTGTATGCAAATACAGTATCCCCTGGGGACTCTGTATCCCTTCAGATGTGTTTGCTGTATCACTTACAATGTATCTAATGTAGGTGAGACTACCTCAATAAAGTAGCTGTATCTTTTCCAGTATCTCTGCCGGTGGGCACCTGAATCCCGTCTTTGTTTATGCTCAGCTGTGAACTCAAGCTGCAGAGTGTGGAATTCCCTTCTTCAGTTCTAGGCTTGGCTTAAAAGTTACTTCATGTTCCTCTAAAATCACTGCTGTTTCCCAGAGGAGCACTTGAGTCATTACCAATCCTTGCATTTCCTCTCAGCCAGGAAGGGTTGAAGGGATTTCAGGAAAAGGACGCTTTAGGAGGAGACGTCTGCTTTCCCTGCCATGCCCTGTTGCAAACAGACACTGACACTCCTGCCAAAAAGCTGCTGCCTGTAGAAAATAAAGTGCGAGGGAAAAAGAAGATGGGATATGAGTGAATGGCAGGAGAGGGCATGATTTCAGGTGGGGATGCCAGATGCTTTTGATACCATGTACAATAAAGCAGATGCTTGTGGCAGCACTGATAGTGAGCTAGGAAGTGTTTTCTAGCCACAGTTGTTACATGGCATCGCTGGAGCAAGTTGCGGGTCATAGTTTTTCATTTGGGTTTTGTTGTGGTTGGTATTCCTGTCCTTCTTGCCTGCTTGTGAAGGGAATGGGCCTTTTATTCTCCTGGTGCATTTTGTGTCCTTTCTCCTGTTCCTGGCAGCTTCTTCCCCTGTGCCACCCCCTCCCCAGTCCAGCCCTGTCAGATTCAGCTGTCCTTGCTGGAGCTGTTCATGGCCAATGATGTGGTGTGCCATGTATCAAGAACATGCTGACTTCACATGGGAACTGCATGCTGCATGTCAGGCATTGGCTGGAAGGGACTCAGGGTGAGCCATGGAGGGCCAGCAGAGATGTGGAGCAAGAAGAGCACAGGCTTGATCACAGAGGTAAAACACTCAGTGGTTGCCATGAAATGCTTGCTGAAAAGCTGGATATTGGGAGTTATTTGGCTAGCTGAAGCAGGAGCCTGTCCTGGTGATCTCAGCCCTCCTGCTTTACCCTCCAGGGACGTGGGAAGGGCTGCAGGGATCAGGTGCTCCCCATCCCCTGCTCAGGATATCTGGGTGGATGGACTGTCTGTGGGGCACTCATCCCCTTTGCAGTGGGAGGTGGCAACCCAGCAGCACATGAGAGCTATGAAATCCAACCCTGTGTTGGGACAGGCTGCCCTTAAGCCCCGTGTAAGCCCTAATTTGAAGGCTTAAAGGGAATTGAAGTGTGACACTTAGCTCTGTGTCTGAGCTTCACCCTTCCTGAGCCACAACAGCCTATCAGGAGGGGAACCAAGGGGCAGGACAGTCTCTACCTTCCCACCTGGGCCAGGAACCTTCAGCTGAACTTCTTGCTTCCAGCAGAAGTGTTGGATTGGCTTGGGTTTTAAACTGTAAATGTGATAAACCACAGTTGGCAGTTCTGACCGCTGTGGCTTGCACTGTATGCCCAAAGAGGCTGTTGCAGTAACGGGCCTGTTCTGGCAGGCCAGCAGGTCTCCATCTGTCTGGGTCTCCCCTGATAACTGCTTTTCATCACTCCAGCCTGGTCACTGCATCTCTTTGTGGGCTGGTAGCAGGTAACTGCACCCCTGTGCTCGGCTCCTGAGGGCTGCATAGCCACTGTGGTGGGCCCCTGTCACAGGAGCCCCCCCACTTCCCTCTCGTGCTTGTGTCCCTTTCTCCCCCCACACCTGCTGTCTGCAAAGGGACCCCTTCTATCTGGTGCCCCTTGGAGGGATGTGTGGCTCCCCATGCTGCTGGAGTGGGTGAGCTGCCCAGCACAAGGTTAGTTACAGTAGGCTGATGAGGCTCACTGTTTCATCCTTTTTGATTTGCAGCTGTGGTGCTTGTTTATTTATTTGTGCCAAATATTGTTGCTTTCACTTAGAGTGACTTCAGCAAGGAATGTCTTCATTTATTTCATTTATTTCATTTATTTCAGAGACCAGTGACTGCTCAAAGCTCAGCCATAGTTCTAAGAAAGCCACAGAGTGTGCAATGCTGCATGTGGGCTTGGGAGGGGCATTTTGACAAGGGGCAAATCTGTGTCCAGATAGTTTCTGAAGGTGGTGGCCCCCAGCATTGTGCCTGCTGTATTGCTGGGAAGCACAAATATGGATCTGTGTGTCCATACAGACCTGTGTCTGCACGTGTCCTGTGACACCATGTCCACCTTCCTCTCCCAGCCAGGGCTGTGGGACTTCGGCCAGTACACCCAATATCACTGGTGTTTTTCAGCCTTTACAAGAAAACAGATTGTTTTTAAGTCAAAGCTAAGACTGTAGCACTTGCTGGAGGCTGGAAGGTAACTGTAAATCCTGGGTCTCATTTGCACAAACACATTTGGTTACAATCCTTAAGGGCATTTTCCCTTCCCCTGCTTATGACTTTGTTTCAGAAACATGTAAATTTTGTTTGGATTTGATTTTTTTCAAAACACTGCAAAATGTGGGGGAAGGGGGGGGCTTTTAAATTACATTTGGCACAGAAGGGATAAGGAGTATTCTGGATGCTCCACTGGGTGAGAATCCGTGGATGGTTGTCATTTAGGCTGTCAGTGGGAAACACTGAAGAGACTGGATACACCAGGAGAGTAGTAGTGATATTTGCAGTCTCTTTCTTATAAGTCTGCTGCTCTGATCAGACCTCTTGGCCTTCTGGCCTAGCATATGAAACCCCACACAGTGGGTCTTGTTTCAGGTGTGAACCTTATGTGCAGGGTCATTTGATGGATAAATGTCCTATCACATGAAGGGGTACAGGCTCTGTCACAGTGTTGCCACAGGAGTGGGAGGTGAAACTAGCCAGTTAGGCTCCTTCCAGGGCAGAGACCTGCAAGATGCCCCTGCTGCTGTGGCTGTCCCTTTTGTGTCAAGGTACATGGGGTGAAGAAAAGGGGCTTGATTTTTGCCCTGAAGAACTCGGATATACAGATCTAGCCAAGAGCTCAGAAGGAGGCAGCGTGGCAGTGATTGCTGGGTTCGCTGGGGGTCACCAGTGATGGCACATTTATACTGCTGAATGCCTTACCCCCTAGCAGAGGTTTTGTTTACATATACTGGCTGCTTACTAGATCAAAAATTTGTTTAAAAAAGCAAAAAGCCAGCTAAGACAGCCTGCAGAGGATGAGGATGGGCTACCCTGCTGTGACTCCCTCTGGGGAGGCAGGAGGACCGTGCTGGCAGGAGTGTGTGGTGGGAGCTCCACACCAACATGGGTCATGCAGTGTGAGCTTCATGCTGTTTCCAGAATTGCCAGGTTGGTGTCTTTCACCTGCACTGGCTCCCTAGGAGGAAAGAACCAAAGGAGAGTTGGTGGCTTGTCTACACAGAGACTGGCTGCTGTAGGAACCACCCCAGCCTGCCTTGACTGTTGGCAGAGAAGAGGGAGAGGTTTGTGTCCTCTCCCACCTTTTAGCCAGAAGGAATGCATGTGCTTGGATGCTTCTGCATGCTCTCTTGCCATGCTATTGTGTTTCATGACACGACTTTTAGCACCTGAGGATAGGTGTGAAAAGGGAGGAGGTAGAGAAGTAGGAGGTGGAGGTGGTGTGAGTTAATACAAGACCCCGTGGGAAGCAGCAGCAGGCAGTATTATTTCTGTGGTTTGAGCCAAAACTTTCTCTCTCTCTCTCTCACACTCATTAAATTACAACTAATGCAAGTAGCATTGTGAAGGAGGAATTTGGGAACTGTCGTTCATCATCCAATCGTTTGTAACGAATATGCTGCTCAGTGCCATAGCCCATAGCCTCGCTGAGGAGTAATTCTCTCGGTATTTGCAGGCATGACATGCATGCCATAAGAATTCCACTGTTAGCATTATGCCGGCATTAGTGAGAGGATATGAAAATAAATGATGAGCTATTGCGTTTTCATTATTAAGTCCAGGCTTTTCACTCATCTTGCTATTTTTCCTTCCTCCATATGTGAAAGGAGGGGTCTCTCTGTTCTTTTCACTTTCAGAGCAGGCGTGTTGTGCCCTCACTTATCCCAGATCCCCCATCTTCCTTCCAGATCAGCACCCTTTTGCTGCTCCCTCCACCTGTCTCCTCCTGGGTTTGGAGATCAGCTGCAGCAGTCCTTTACATTGTTAAGGGGTATTACTACAGAATGATATGACATCAGAGGGGATCTCAGTATTTTGTTATGGGTCTGCAGAATTGTTTGCCCTCTCACCATCCCTCAAGAGGAGCAAGCCTTGCTCTTCATGGTTGCACTGGCAGGTTCAGACTTCAATAGTGGGTCACCAGTTTGGTACTTTCAGGTCATCCACAAGCCTTAAGTGACTCTTCTATTATTAAAAAAGAGGAGGAACTCTTGAGGCAGCTGTCTATCTGAATGTGCAGGAGCAGAGCTGAGCAGCCTCTTTTAGGTCCTTCTGGCAGTGGCCAGCACTTAAAAGAAGTCCACAAGGCAGAATGAGAGGGATCTGTGACCCATAGTTGTGAGAGACATCCCTGTCCATTCCAGTGGGCTTTTCTGTGTTTCCTCCAGAACTCTGTAAGTGCTAAGGACTTAATCATTACAGGGGAGTGAGACAGTTAAGTGTTATTTATCCCTGTTTTCTAGTGGGGGTGACCAAAGAAGAAAGCATAGCAGTCTCAGAGATGACCCCTGTTTCTGGAGTCATCAATTCATGGGGCTTGTTTAAGCTGTCACACAAACACCCACCAGTGCAAAATAAAAGACTTGTTTGGAAAAATGGGCATAAATATCCTCATGAAATCCTTGAACTGAGTCAGTACCAGCACTATACAGGATTCCTGTGCTCGTAATCTTATTCTTAATCAACTAACCCAGGCAGTCTTTCATGTCAGTGAATTCCTGCTCACTCCAGTGGCCCCAGCCCACATTGGCTGTTCAGCAGAAGGCCTGGCTGAGCTGAAGGCAGATGGCAGGGTAAGAGCTTGTGCTGATCCTACTGCTATTAACTCTACCACTCCTCTGCACAGCAAGCTGCTCCCTTTGAACATCAGCAGAACCGATTTTAAAAGCCCTGCGGCCCAGCCTTGTGTAACAAAATAGCTCATTTTGTCAGGGAAAAGATACCTTGGTAAACTTCTGAGTGGAAGCTGTCAGGAGTAACCTCAAGATGCTGGAACAAGCAGCCATAGGCTTTGAGGAAGAGCAGCAGCCAGCTGCAGGTGTCATGTTCCCACCTTAGAGGGGACATGTGAAAGCCAATGCTTTTTTCTGCCGTCTTCTTTATTCATGCACTCACAGAAGCCACGTAAACAGCGGTGTGTTCTGTGACGCTGCTTTGCACGTAGTTGTGGTTATGAAATCCAATGCTGCTGGGTCTCTGGACTCGTCCCACCCCGCACCGTGCTGCCAGCACACCCTGGCACACAGTGACCTGCACTACATTGTGGTTATCCAAGTGTAGCCATGACCTGTGGGTGTCCCAAAATGTCTCAGGCCAAGTGACTTCTTCCCCACCATGCGCACTCACTGGCATGTATGCAAGCACACACGCAGTACACAGCCTTTAGCACCCATAGCATTGTGGCTCTCAACAGGTCACTTCTGGGCAGCTGCGGAGTCCCACATCTTGGAAACAGGGAGGATGTGTTCCTCTGCCCGAGCTCCTCCACACTGCCCTCTCACAGCCCTTGCAGTGATTAAGTCCTTTCCACTGGGAAGTGATACCTGCATTTGATTCTTCTCGAATTTTGCAATATGCATAAGTGGGGTGGTGGTGACACTGGGCTAGAAGCCATCAACTCATATTTACTTGTGATCTAAGACAGTGATTTCTGTTCAGACCTCAAAGGGCAAGCTGCTATGTGATTTAAAGTCATGCTACCAGCAGGAGCATATGACCTCATGGTATGAAAAAGCAGGAGGAGATTAGCAAAGTTTCTAAGGTACACAAATGTCCATGGGAAAAAAAAGAAATACATTAACAGGAGAGTCAGTCTGTCTGTGTAAGAGAAGGCTGGGGAAATGACTAATATGTGTGGTTTGATTCAGATGTTCCTTCTTTGATTTAGATGTTCCCTCTTTGATTCAGGCCCCCTCCTTTGCTTTCTCTACCCCCCACCTCGCCTTGGATTTTTCTGCCTTTTAGAAGAGTCTGAGCAAGGGAGAGTAGAAGGACTCAGTGAGGAAGGAGTTAAGGGAATGCTCACTGGGGATTATAAAACAGCCAGGCACTTGGAAACAGTTAAGAAGAGAGAAACAGATCTGGCAGAAGGGAGTGTGGCACCGGAGCCGGTGGTTTATTTTCATGCCTCCCTACACAGCAATGCAGAACACTCTCCTACAATGGGGACAGAGGTAAGGGTGGCGGGAACGGGGTGGATGCTGGAGTGAGGGTGTCAAGGTTAAATGGGGAATAAATTTCTCCAGCACCCGGTTCACCAGCTTTCCCACTGATCCTTACTGATGGGATCTGCTCTGGATGTGGGTTGTTCCTGTGTGGGTGGCAGCAGGTAGCACCTACCATTGCCTGAGGTCATGGCCTTGCCCTGAGGACAAGACATCCTTTTTGCATGTTGGAGTAAGGAAGAGTGGTCTGTGTGCTCCTGGCATCAGCCTGGAAGGGTGGACACAACAAACTTGATGTGTGCTTGAGTGCAGCACCGAGAGCACAGTGTGGGCAGGTCTGTGAACCCACACTGTGGGCTACACGAGCATGAGCTGCATGCGAGGTCTTCTATGAGTGTGGCTGTGGGTGGGCAGTTTGTGCAAGCTCACCTGGCCAGGAGAAGCCTTCTTTCATGCTCTGATGAGGTGCCTTTGAGTCACGAGGAGCTGTGTTTTCACTCACCCTGTATTTGTGCCTTAGAAGCCCAGCTGAGGCCTTCTGCACATCATGTCAGGCACCAGGCACTGTAACGGGGGCAGACTCTTGGTACTGGGGAGGCAAGGCTAATGCAAAGGCAGTGTCACCTGACAGACCAGGTGGCTGGCCGGGCTGCGAAGAGAAGCCAGGTGGCTTTGGGCTTCCTCCACTGTGTTCTCCATGTGCCTGTGCTTGGGGCAGGAGCTAACTCCTTCCTAGTTTGAGGTACACTGCTACTGTGATGGTGAGTTATGAAGTGACCTGAAGGCAGGCCCTGCCATCACCTCCCGGGTCTTTGGCTCTGAGCATGAAAAATGGTGGCATGTATAGTCTCCTGGCAGCAGGAGTTACAGGGAGTGACCTGTCACCCTTTACAGTGAGAACTGTGCGTGTGCAACGCCAAGATCCATTTTTCTCGAGAAAAAATAAACAGACACAACTATTAGAACCAAAGTATGTGGAGAGAGGGTTAGTCACTCTGCAAGTGTGAGGGGCTTGCAAGGAAATAGCATGAGTTTGCTGACTAATGCTGATGATGCTCAAAGAGTAAATGAGAAACACGGAGGGCAAACCCTCTGCTTCTGAATTTGGAAGAGAAAAAAAAACTGAAGGGAAAAAAAGGAAGGAAGATGTACAGTTACTAATCAGCCCCCAAAGTCTCTGACCTATATCTCCTTCCTTTCCCTGGAGCCATTCTTGAAATGAAAAATTAATAGAGAACAACCAGGTTTTACCTCCAGGGTACCCTTTTGGGTTGCCACGTACTACGGGCTGGGACGAGTAGATAGGACTTTGGGGTCCCTCAGCACCATGCGGGAAGCAGAGTAGTCTCAGTCCAGGATGTTGCAAGGATGTCCAGAGAGACTGAAAGCAAGAAAGTAATCTCCTCTCTTGGAAGGATGGTCTCTAGCTTCAGGTGGTTGGGAAAAGGATGCTGAGCAGACACTAGGTTAGAGCAGACCAAGGAAGAAGGATAGTCCTTGAAGTTACTGTAACTTTAGCAAGGCAAATGGAGGTGAGAAGGGAAAAAAAGTATATCAGGTCATTAGTCCTCTGAGGGCAAAGTTCATTCTGTCTACAGAATATTTCTCCCTCTCTTCCCATTTTTAGTTTTTTAATGAGGAAAGAGAATCCTTATTTAAGAAGCTAAAACCAAGGTTTGTGGGCCAGGAAGTTTCATTTCCCAGTTCTGATGCTGCCTTGCACTTTAAGCTTGAGCAAGTCACTTCACATTGTTCTGGCTCCTTTTCTATCTCTATAGGATGTGGATTGTGGTACTCTTTGCAAAATATTTTCAAACTTACTGAATATAGGAAGGGCTAAGTTTTCCGAGGTGAGGAGGGCCTGGGTATTGTGTGTTGTGCAGGAGGAGGAGGGCTGATGCTGTGGGGTTTTTGCCTGCACTGGAATAGGCGCTGTGCCTGTGAAACGCCTACAGCTGTGGGCACTGCCAGATTCGCCCTCCCATGTGGCTGTGGAGTGCCGTGAGAAGAGGTGTTATCACCCAATGTGGCAGCAGGGCCATGCTGCCTTTGAGGGGATCTGAACATATGTGAACATATGTCTAGGCCTTTACCGTCTCCTTATGTTGGATGACCTGAACTTAGGTGCCCAAGATTACTAGTTCTATTTTATGTACAGGTCTGGATGCATCATGTTGTCGTTGTTGTGGTCCTTCAGAGCCGATCTCCTTAGGTCTTTGCAAGATACCTCACTTTCTGCTGTCTTCTGTGATATTCATAACCAAATTTATATCCATAACCCTGAAGGGCCAGAAGCTGAGCCATCCATGCTATCTCTGTGTGGACTTCTGCCTCTTCAATATGAGGATGCCTTATGCAGCTTGAGAAACTAGGTTATATAGCAGCTTTAATGGGGCTTTTTCCAGACACTGATTGACCTGATTCCTCAGACCAGCTGTTTTATTTATTAAGCAAAATAGGAGAAGAATGCATCTCCTACATAAATTTGTTTAATTGTGGAGTATGTTTAAACTTTTTTTTTTTCATAAATTGATAAGGAGCTCTTACTTTATATTGATTTTGTAGATATTAATTTATGTACTAGGAATGAGGAAGATTTGACTCTCCATCTAATCCTATTTCTAGAGAGAGATTTACTTAATGTGCAGTGTAATTTGTCTAATGTGCAACTTTGTATGTAGAGTGTACCCAGATTCAGCAGAAACAGTGGGTATAATAAAAGAGAGCACTGTAGTGTTGTGCTGTAAATCCCTCTGTAATTAAAAATACTAAATTAGTCGAAGTTAGTGCAGGCAGGAAACATGACTAGCTCAAAAGCAGGGATATATGGTGAGAGTTTTCAGTGCAGGATGGAGAAATTTGGTCTGTGTTCCTGTCTGTGTGGATTTGGTATGTCAGGGGAAGGAACTGTTCATAACATCATTTGCCAAGAATACAGCTTGGGTGGAAAAGAGGAATTGTCAGGAGTTATCCTAGGGTTGTCCTTGCATCTTCCTGAGGTGATGGAGGAACCAGTTCTGCCAGCTCCCACATAGTCTCACATTGTTGTCCAGTGTCGTGTGTGTGTGTCTGTGTGTCTCTGCGTGTCCGTGTATCCCGAGTCCTGTTTGCAAGTTTGGATTTTATGCTCCTAAAGAAGTGTCTCTAAAATTACTTCATTGCTCTGAAGAAGGCTGGCACCAGCAGTTGGTTGAATTATTCCCACCCCCCCACCGTCTGTCTTTTTGTCTGTCTGTCTTTCTTTCCTGGTTTTGGCACAGATAAAATCACTGCCTGAAATTTTCAGATGGGCTTTTTTTTCTTTCTTTCTTATAGGAAATTGTGAATCTCCCTGCAAATAAGCAGGGGAAGGATCAATTTTATTCTAATGCAAGATTCACTACCTCTGAGTACTGTCCATCTGCCTGTCCTATATCCAGCTTATGACCAGTGCTGCCTGCAGTGCCTGACACTTGCTTTCTCTTTCCAAGAGAGCAGGGGCAAAGGTGGGGCTTATGCTATAAGCAAAAGTCCCTGATTGGAATTGAGTAACAAGACTTTTTGTTTGTTAAAGTTAAAAATAAATTGATCTTGTTTATCTGAACAGAACCAGGATATAAAATAAAGTTCTAGTTAACAGTTTGTGTTGCAGTTTGACTTGATTCTGTTAGTGTAACATCTGTTTCTTCAACAACCGAGAAGAGAAAGAAAAGTAAATGTTATAGCAATGACCTGCCTTTGAGGCCATCCAACAGTTTCCCTATTTTAAGACCTTCATTTTCAGTTGTTCACAACTTTACTAAACTTAAACTGTCTGGGTAGAAATTTTCCATCCCAGCTACCTGCCTCAGAATGTATATTTAGAAAAAAGCTATTTTATACTTCTCTTGAATTTTTTTATTCATGTTAAATATAACAAATGTATAAAGAAATAAGAAAACAAGCTTCCACATTACCAACCCAGTAAAAGTTGAATGGTATAAACATCAGGGATATCACTTCTGCTATCTCTGAGAACATCAGCCCAAAAAATAGTTGTCACCACAGCCTCAACTGGCAAAACATACCTCTGAAGGACTTGTACCTAAGAATTTCAATTGAGTATTTAAAACTAGTGGAAACTTTTCACATTAATCTCTTATGCTTTGTTTCCCTGCCCATGACATACGGATAACACAGTGCCTTACTTTATAAGGGCATTGTGAAAATACATTCCTTTATGTTTGTGAAACATTCAGTTACTCTAATGATGCATACTGTAGGAAAGGCCATGAGTAAATTACTAATTCCGTCTGCAGAGCAGAGTGTGGTGGGTACACAGTAAACAAGGCTCGGGGCCACACCTCCAACAGCGCCAAGAAGATGAAGTAGAAACTGGTTGCTCACTAGGTGAGCAGCCCGGATCCTGCTGCACTGGGTGAGGCCAAGGTCCTGTGGAAAAATAGCCTGTGATTATGTGATTAACAGCTCTGCCATGGTGCGCAGGCAAGAAGGAGCGCTGAAGGTTGCACAGGCAGCTATAAAGCTGAGTTTTCCTGAGCCTTGCATTCTTGATTTGCAGGTTTAAATAGTCTTGCTTTCAGCTCTCTCTATGTTCTGTGTAGTTGTTTGGTCATGCAGAGTGGGAATGAGGAACAATAAACAGCTGTTGCTCCTGGGAGAAGAGACAGGAAAGCGTTTGGTGCCGTTTGTCATCAGAGAGGAAAACTGGTGAAGCCTTCTATCCAGACATTTCACATAGGAACGCGTGGACAGGTGGGACCCTTGAGATAGAAGTTCAGAGCTGGAGGAAAAGTGCAAATGAACCAATACACCTTTCTTCCCTTATGTCAACTGTCCGATTTATGCTGTTTTTCTCTAATAATGCTCTATACCATTAAACAGAAATGCCACAAACCAAAAGACTTGAAAGTTATTTTAAGGAAGAACACGATTATGCCATTGCTTTTTCTTTGGGTCTTGTGGGAAGGCATTTCCTGATTTTACCCAGGATACTCCCAGCTCTGGTTGCTCCCTCTCCCAGATACTGCCCTGTGGAAGTTCCAAACAGGACACTCATGAGCCCATAATCTTTAAGCTTGGGAAAATGATCCAGTCCTGACTCACAGGCAGAATCAACCCCAAATCTCTATGCTTTTGTTCACGTTATTACAGTTTGCTTTCCTTGCATTTGTGTTCTCTCCTCAGGTAGAAGGAAGCAGTGCTGCCCACAGCCTGTTCAGAGTTGTATGTAGGCAGCAGCAGGGGAGGAGAAGGCTCTGGTTGAAGGCTTGCAGATGAGATAGTGATAATGGCACCAATGAGCAAGCTCTGGGGTGGCTGCAGTGCACACCTCAGCAGACGTTTGCCCATATCACAGTAGTATCAGCTGTTTCTTCTGCACTAACTTAGGATGGGAGTAAGCCTATCACTCCAATCCTGTGGAGGAGATGGGCATGGAGAGCAAAGATTGCCATCAGCTGGAAGCTACAAGACACAAGAGAGTTGTATAGATACCATGACTTTAAAGGGTTACATATTCACTGAGCTGTTTTCAAGTTGAGAAAGTTGCTCATTCTCTGCCTACATTATGAGTCAAACTAGGATGCACATTTCCTTGAAATCCCTAAACCCTAAAGCCTGTGCGCAAGAGCATCTTCTTGATGTGGTTTTCATAATTGATGTTTGGCTATTTCACAGTTGCTTTTCCCCATGGAACTTCTCTTTAAAATACTCTATATTTCTTTTTAATTTTGACTGTGCATGGCAAGTTTATATTTCAGAAAAAATATTCAAGCATAATTTTTTGTAAAGCTAGGATATCATTAGGGTACTTTGGGGAGGGAACTGCTTATTTTTGCAATGTCCCCTGAGAAGGTGATAACTGAAGTCCTACCAGTATTCCCCCTTCTTCTGCATGTGAATTTTCAGAAAGGTTTGTCAAGACAGATATCAGTTTGCTAGCACTGGCTGGTTATTGCAGCCATTCAAGCATTAGGGAATTGTGTTTTAGCAAGCGGTGATAGTCTTCCTTCCTTCCTTCCTTCCTTCCTTCCTTCCTTCCTTCCTTCCTTCCTTCCCTCCTTCCCTCCTTCTCTCATTATGTGCTCATTTGATAACTCTTGCTACAGGGTGGAAAGTGTCTAACCCATAAGGTGCCTGTGTCCTCCCTCTGCAGAGCTCAGGGGTGTCACAGCCTGAAGATGTTCTGTGAGGCAGAAGGTGAGGCAGTGAAGATAACATCCCCCTCTGAAGATCTGGTGCGTGGGCTGCATTACTCCATTTCTGGCCTCTCAAAGTGACTTCTTTTCATCTCTGACCTCATGAACACCTCTTTGCCCCTCTGCTAGACAGCCAGCCAAATTCAGAGTTAGAGCACATAAGGCAGAGTAAATGGGACAGCTCTTTTCTTTCCAAAAAAGAGTACAAGGCAACACTTGTTTTAATTTATTCCTGCTTTTGGATTACAACTCCTGGATTTCAGTGTAAAGGTGTAAGGGAATGTGGTTGAATGGAGTCCTTTTTTAAATTGCATTAATACGTGACCTATATGAAAAACAACCACCCTCACACAGGAATGCAGGCAGTATTTGCAAGTTGCCTGTGGATTAATGAAGCATTTGAAAACATGTGCATTATTTCCTGAGACTTATTTCTTTACACAGTAATGCTGATTGCTTATTCTGGGACAATGAACAGACAAGGAGGTTTTAAAAACAAAAGTAAAAAAAGAAAAGAATAGAAAATGCATATTTCAAAACCTAAAAGGGCCCCATTTCTTAACAGAACAGAAACAAAATTACAATTCTTTCAGTATTTAGTTGGACCTTTGAGATATTTGCATAGAGAGAATCTATTTTTCATATATTTATAGTTATTTGAGAGAACTGTAATTGCCAGATGTTTATATATACTTCCTTCATTTTTCCCCCCTCTTTTCCATGAAGGCTGTTTACACAAAGCAATATCTTCATTTTCAGAGTTCACTGCTCCTGCTGCTTCTTTTCCAGCTGAAGTCACAATACTCTGTCTGTGACATCACTGATGGCTGCTGTGACAACGGAGAATTTTCACTCCAGGTGGAGAACGTACAGCAGCAGCCGCAGCAGCCACTCTGTCAAGAGCAGAGAGAATGTTTTTCTATGCATATTGCTAGTCATGGAGAAGGAAGGGAAGGAAAAATCTACAAGAAAACCAAATGTAGATTTTCTGTGTGTGCTGCTTGTGGGGTGGGCACAAGTACTGGAGACTTTACTTTCCACAGAATTTCTTTTGATATCAGTTAACTACAGATTATACACTTGTAGAGAAGAACTTGCTTTTTTAACAGAGAGAGTGCAGGAGAGGGGGTTTAATTTAGATTAATGCATTGCTTGGATACCCGAATTGTACCCACAAGTTTTACTGAGTTTTTTTTTCTTTTTTTTCTACACAAATTCCCTTTCAAAACCCAAGGGCAGATGATTAATGCACTGTTCCTGCTAACGTTTACACATGTGGGCTTTCAGTACGTGAGTTGTCCCAATGAAGTCAGTTCAGACAATTCATGTGCTTAAACTCAGACACAGGCACATGTCGCAGTAGTGTGAGGGTCTAGCCAGCAGTCCTAGGGGAGCAGTTAAATAAAGATTTTATAGAATACTTTGTGATGCAGACACTGTCTTGGAAGACACTTGTCACCTGGAAAAGCTGAAGTCTCTGGACTGCATCTGCCAGGAAAAGCAAGCAGACTGGCCATAAACCTTTCTCCTGTGCTTTTGTTTGCCTAGTTCATCTCATGGGTCACAGCCCTGCAGTTGCTGGTTGGAAGGTGAGGGGTGTCTGCAAGTGTTTGGAGGACTGTGGCTCAAGAGGCAATACAGCAAGATCATTAAATATCAGGGAGGAAGACAGAATGGAGAAATGGTCACTGTCCCATTGACTGTATTGCGGTGATACAAGTGAAAAATACATGTACATCCAAAGTGCAGTGACAGGTTCATGGTGTGAAATGGTATGCCCTGACGGCCTGCAAGCATGGATGGGGCAGTCATCCACTCCCAAGGTTGCCCAAAGGGTAGAGGCAGCATGCAAGTCCCTCAGATGCACTTGTAGCATTATTTGCATGCTTCAGTCTCATGGCTGTACCAAGGACTACAGGAAAACCTTAAGCAGGAAAGGATGCTCTTGCTCTTCCAGCTGACTAAGTGCACTTCGAGATGTGTTTTCCAAAAGACCCTGAGCAACCTCTGCAGCCACATCTCTCAGTAACAGATGAGCTTTTGCTGCAGGTGTTTTCTCTCACTTCCAGCATCCTGGGAAACCCAGGCACTTGTTTGGTCAGGGTCCACTTTCCCAGTGAGTACAGACTGTGTTGGTCTTGCTTTCCCGTGGCCCCCTACTACAGCTCTGCTGAAGCATTTCTGAGTTGTCACAAGTCAGAAGAGAGTATATTTTTCCAGGAAGCCTTGGAGTGTAACTGCGCTGGCAGCCTCAGGAGAGTGCCTTTTACCTACATTTGTGTTTTGAGATGTCTTACGTTTGTTTGTTTGTTTGTTTGTTTGTTTGTTTGTTTGTTTGTTTGTTTGTTTTCGCAGGGCTGCACATGCTGGGTTGCTGTTGTGGCAGTCCATATGATTCATGTCTTGCGCAGTCTGACAGGTTTATTGTAGCTCGAGTGTGCTGAGCTGTGTGCTGCGGTTGCTGCTGTGCTCGTGCTTGGTGCCAGGCCAGCCCGTGGGGCCAGTGCAGAGTTGTTTGCAAGTGCCAGGACCCAGAGGGTGATGTGCGTGGGAGGGTCACTCAAGCGAGCTGCTTGCCTTAGCTTTGGGAAGTGGAGAGGACATGAGAACACTTCCTTGGGCTTTATTTTTTTAAAACTCCTCCAGAAATAGCTTGTTCTTTGCAGCAGGCAGAGCAGAAAGTAGGAGGGTCAATTTTAGGATCTAGTGGTGCTGTCAGGATCCAGTTTCACTTTTATTTTCTGTCTCTGCAGAGCATAGAATAAGTTAACATTTTAACAGCTTGGAGTCTCTACTTCCATTTAAAAGACTAAAAGTTCTTAGGAACTCTGGGATCAAAACCCCATGGATTTTAGGTACATTATAGCTTTTGTATCTTTTACTTGAGTTTCACTTAAACCTGTTTTTTACACCAGTTTATACCAGTTATACTTGCTTCTGTCTGACACCTGTCTTCCTTAAGGCTGAAGCATTACTCTGTCTTGTGGAGTTCATTATCCACTGATGTCCACCTGAACCTTTCAGCTCTTCTTTTTTTACTTTTTTTTTTTAGTGGTTTTTATTTTTTTGGCAAAAATCGGAGTGAAGGTGCAGAGGGCTGGGCAAAGAGGCACAGTGAGGTGATACATCATGGCCTTGCAGAAACCCAGGGATGAGCTGGCAGGAAGAATCAAGACAAAACAGGAGTTGACATCATTAGTTGGGAAATTTTGAGCACTTTCATGAAAACCTGTTATGTGCCATTTCACATGTAGTCCCTGAGCACCATTTGCTGGTGCTTGGCTGGGTGAAAGGAGTGTCACTGGGAGCCTCCAGCCAGTGGATTTTCTGGGTGAGGCACAGAGGGACCTGTACTATTGATGTGCCACATGCACTGTTCCTGTGTGCTTCAGGTCCTCCATGCTTGGCTCAGCTGTGGCTTGTGGCACGAGCTCTGCAGGGTGACAGCGAGCTGTGCAGGAACAGGGTTCCCTGAGCAGCTGTGCAATGCAACCCAGCCCCTGCAAACTGGGGTTGTTTTTCCATGACAGCACAAAGAGAAAACTGTCCTGAATTTGCTTGTTAAACTTCTGTGATCACCATAAAAAACCTGCTTGGTAAATACATTTTCTCTGCCCAAAAGCAACTGCCCCACTCCTTGTTGTTCTGCAGATAGTAGACATAAAAATGAAATATGGACCTGTGTTCTTAAAAGGTCACAGTTATTTGGTTGTCAGGAAGATTGCATATCGAAATAAGTCTTGTTAAGATTTGATTATATGCTAGAGGAATTGAATTAATTGGGGCTGTGGTTCACAGAAGTTGGAAAATGGGCTAGGAACTATCTCATGATCTGGAAGATAGAGATGGCCATCACTTTTTCCTGATGACACTGGAATGGGGAAACTGGATGGAGAAGAACTTTCTGTCAGGTGCAGAACCAGCAGCTATAGAATCATTAAGGCTGGAAAAGACTTCTAGATCCTCAGGTCCAGCCTGTGACTGGACACCACCATGCCAACTAAACCATAGCACTGAGTGCCATTCCAGTAGTTTCCTGAACGCTCTTAGGGAGTGTGACTCCACCATTTGCCTGGGCAGCCCATTCTAATGCTTAACCACCTTTCAGGGACAACATGCTTTCTGATGTCCAACCTCAACCTGCCCTAGCACAACTTGAGGCCGTTTTCTCTTGTCCTGTTGCCTGGGAGACCGACCCCCTCCTAATGTGCTACAACTTCCTTTCAGGTAGTTGTAGTGAGTAATGAAGTCACCCCTGAGCCTCCTCCAGACTAAACAACCCCAACTCCCTTAGCTGGTCTTCATAGGACTTATTTTCTAGCCCCTTCACCACCTCCATTGCCCTCCTCTGGACATGCTGCACCTCAGATTCTTTCTTGTAGTGAGGGTCCCAGAACTGAACACAGGATTTGAGATGCACCCTCACCAGTGCCAAGTACTGAGGGGCAGTCATTGCCCTGGTCCTGCTGGCCACACTCTTTCTGATCTGGATGCCACTGGCCTTCCTGGCCACCTGGAGCCACTACTGGCTCATGTTCAGCTGCCAATCAAAGCACCCCCAAGTCCTTTTCCCTGGCCTGAGTTCTGGCAGCTCTTGTTTGCGTTGTCCTAGTTTCATTTAAGGCGTTCTTCTGCCTGATTCAAAGTAACAGCTCATAGTGTCAGTGGTCTCCAACCCTTTCTGCCTAATGCATGGTGGGTTGCTAGGGGTGCTGCTGTCATCCACATTTTAGTTGACAATATGATGACCACACATTTTGTATTGCTTTCCAAGATTTGGCTGCATGACTCAGCTGGTCCTCTGGTGACTCATCTCAGTCTCCCATGAGCCCAGGAAGGACTAAAGAGGGAAGCAGGGCTATTTTCAGATATGAAAAATGACCAAAACCAAGGACTGTGTCCATAAACGAGTACTGCAAACATCAAATTAATTGGGCATTTATACCGGGTGAAAACTTGCTTCCCACTGAAACTCTTTCCACAGTTATTGGGCTTCTACTGAATCTAGTTTTCAGTCTCTTCTAACTTTTCATCCATATGGATGCTGGAAATCTTTTCGTGAGTTTTGATTACATAAGGTCTGATGAAAGTTCACAAGACTTTTGGTACTGGATTCCCCTGGCTGTTTATTGTTTGTTTGTTTG